>SJOL01009574.1:179201-239352 GCA_004794785.1 Opisthorchis felineus | reverse complement strand
CACTCTGAAGCAAGCGGGTCGACAAGCTGCTCTTGCTCTCACACTGGACTCGCTTGGAACTGATGTGCGCTGTGTCTCAGAAACAAGAATTCAAGATGCAAGCACAGTGGTCGAGCTAACTGCCCCATCATTCTCCACTCGCTTCCAGCTGCGCAGCTCTGGCAATTCAGAAGCTGCTGCGGCAGAATGTGCAGGGGTTGGTATCATCCTATGTCACCGGGCGGAATGATCCTTGCTTAACTGGATACACATCGATAGTTGCCTCTGCGCGATTCGTCTGGCAACGTCTGTGAAGGAGTCTCACAAGGGGGAAGTTGATCTATGTCTGTTTGTTGTGTCTGCCTACGCCCCAACTGACTGTAGCTCCGATGGCGTCAGACAGATTTTACGATGCCCTGAATGCCCTGTTGCGGCGAGCAAAAGCTCAAATATCGTGGTGGTTGCCGGAGATATGCATTCACAATTGCCAGTAGTTGATTTCATATCAAGTCCGCCGCTGGCCATGTCGTTTTTGGAGTATACCACCCACCATCCCAGGATTTACTCGTGATTATGGAATCTTTGAGGCATGTGGCCCTCAAGCGATCAAATTTTGGATACGGTTTCTTGCTCAAAGATGACGGCCGACGTTTCGGATCCACAGCCTTGGTGGTCAAAGTGAAACCAGGTGGTTGTGCAGAAGCTGGTGGAATTCGCGTCAGGTCACGTGTCCAAGCTCTCAATGGACAGTCTGTGCAATCCATGACATTCCTTCAAACTTCCAGTATAATCCGTTCCTCCGGAAACACAGTAAATGTCTCATTTATTGATCTGAGTCCCGTGGTCACAGAGAAGAGTGTGTCCTCTGGCCATGACGATGAAATAGCCCATTCTGCTAGTTCCATGTCTCGTACCAGTCACCGGCACGGTACGGAGGAGCATCCATCGAATGGGACTCTGTTGTCCAAATGACCGAAACTGAGGTGCCTGCAACGAGCCCCTACGACTCTACGATTTCTTTTTCTCCACGTAATCCAGCAGATGAATACAAGTGTTTTTCGCCCTCCTTGCAGGATTCTTCGATCGTACCCACCATCCCCGATTATACTAATCCGGAATCGTCTGCTTACAACTCGGAGCATATTAACTCGGTGCCCGAACAACAGATGGTTCTACAACCACGTGTGGATTCGCTTCATTCATGTCCGTCACCTCCTTTGGATTCCTCTTCTCAGTTGATTACTTCTAACAGTTGGGCAGGCTTAGCGTATCTGAGACTCAATTAGGAGGCCGACATAGATTGGACTCGGTACGTACGGATAACGGTGAACGATTGCTTCAGCTGTGTGCTGATCGCAGGCTGTTTTTATGCAGTACCAACTTCCGAAAGTCTTCTGGTCACATGGTGTCCTCCAGCGGCATGCCGGCCACAAACTCAAATCGATCACATTGCCATCAGTTACCGATGGCGCGGACCAATAACTGACTGCCGCTCGTTTCGGGACACATTTGTGGATTCTGACCACGCGCTCGCCCGGAGTCACTTCTCTCTTCGTTTTCCAGGTCCAGGTGAGTTGCGGAAAAATCGCCCGGAAACTGGGTGACTGGCAGGTCCGGGTGTTAGAAGAATTTATCAGAATCGTCCTTCAGAGTCTCTTCCAAATGCTCAACCATCAGATCTGAATTCATACAGGGACGGGATCGCCATCTCTTTACACAGTGCTGGGAGTTTCGCCTGTGGCATGGCGCTACCAGGCTAACTCAAGCACTGGATATCAGGCCGAACGGTGGTACTGCTTAAATCTCGGAGAAATATCCCAACCGGTCCCGAACAAAACCCGGTGCGACAAATTATCAGACGTCAAGTGAAATTGAGCGTGCGAACCGACCGTGAAGTGTGGTGGACACAGAAAACCAAGGAAATAGAAGAGGCCTAGAAAGCCGGTAATGCCCGAAGATTATTTCAGTTGATCCGCACGACCGGCCCCCGGAAACCACCTGTGAGTGAAACCATCAGTGTTGAACACTGATTTCGTGCTGTCCATGACCATTTGCCTGAGACTATGTGAATCAATGACAGAATAATTGAGGCCGGATTGTTCCAGCCACGAACAGAACAAAAGGATACACTAGCAACTAACACTAGCCCGAAGACCCTCTAGCACCTGTAACGTTAAGCAACGCGAACCATTTCCCATACGGAAATAAGATGTGCTAAGTACGTGATTTTTTAGCCTGTTGGTTGAAAAAGGATAGTCCACGTAGACGACGGTAAGGACTTGTCAAGGTTGTCGTGCAGTCAAATCGAGATGCGCTCTCATAATTGGGAACACCTAGAAACCCTCCGTTCGGAAGTGTATTAGGGGCCCGTTGTAGATGATTCCTTTTCCACAGTTGGAAAATCGTTTACGTTATTCCCCGGTCTGAGAGTTCGAATTGCCCAGGGTGACCGTCCTTGGGTAGTGGGAAGAACGTGCACATTTAACGTACCTCCAACATCAATGGCACTACAGCATACCCCCGTTATAATGACACTGTCGCCGATCGACGCCTTCAGGCTTTCACAAGAATTCTCCATTGCGCACTCCGTTACACCATAATTGTCTGCCTCCCTCCCTAAACCTCGCACACCACATGCGCCGGTGTTATTCCAGCCGGAGAGGACAGACTGCAGCACGTAAGCCACACAGTATTTATCCTGCTTCGACCTATACCGACGAAATCGATGAGAACGTAGACACTCCAGTGGTGTGTGTGTGCGTGCCATCACCGCGGTAAACGTGGGCATAACTAGAAAATATAGACATGTGACAAGCTGTTGCATATCGCTCTCTCCGTCTCACCTAATTATGGGCTATTATGGGTCGAAGATGACCACTTTAGCTCAACCAACTGACGGTGGTATGTGCGACCAATTCGAACGCTAACACAGAAGGATGTTGCTCCCATGATGAACTGAATCGGCTTACACAAATAAGCTTTGCTAGATCCGTTTGAATCTACTAAATCTCAGGCCACTACAGCCAAATATCGTTGCTTGAGGCGTTCCAAAGGATACCGAGGCTTGTCAATTTGTCGCTGCCTAACGGCAGCTTTCAACTAATCATGTCATTGAGGCTATTGAAGCGGAGATTCATCGGAGGGGATCGTTAGGAAATTGGACAAAGAGGACAGTCAAATATTTGGAGATTCCGCAACCAAGACAAGCAGAATTCACGTTACACTTCTGTGAAGCCCAGGAAATCGACACCAGGTCCAACGTATGTGGGGCAAAGCTGAGGCAAACTAAGTTCTACAAAAATCAGGATACCAGATACACATGGCTACCGAAAACCATTTTCCATCGTATGTTTCACGGTAGAATATGCATCCCCCACCTCCAGCGGGACAAATTTATCATTATTAGGTTGGAATTCGGATTTTACACAAGACAGACGACTCTGTTACAGTTTCAATGACCAGAACTCAGGTTTCATGTCTTCACACAATTGCACTTTTAGTGACTATGTTGGCGACGACAAACTTGAACTTGTTGACTCCAAAGCAATCACTTCCAACCTTCATAATGATACACTCGGCAGTCCGACTTAGCAACAGGAGACAAGAATATCCGTATTTGACTGCCATAGGCCATGGTCAATCTGTTTGAATAATGCCTTATAATGGGAAGAAAAGTGGGATACGGAAGTGACCCTAGGGTCGGCCTACAATGAACATCCGGGGTGATTACACCTCCAACACGCAGTCAGACAATCTGGATAAAAACTGAGAGCCACTGACATCGGCTGCCCAGCAAAGCACAGGGAGGGTCACGTGGGACCCTCTTATAAGGTGCGGTGCACCCAATCGCGCACTGACGGTGTCTCCTCAAATGGTGACAAGACGTTTGCAAGCCAATTGCCAAGCTCGACGAATAGATCAACAATCACCTGATCAACTAGCAGTAAGCGTACTCTGGCTCCTAATAATCTAACACAGCACCGAATGTGATTTGTTTTACTCATTTCTTTAACTTAACTACGTCTGAGGCCAGCTTCACTAATGGTATAAATAGCTGACTTCAACATCAACTGGACCAGCTCTGCGATAACTTTTTGTTCCAATACAGAAATGCTGTTCATTCCACAACTACATTATAAGTAAAACAGCTTTTCTGGAAATAATACAGTGGGTTCGTCTGATCTTAGAAGTTTGGATGATTTAGATAAGATGGCATTGCATATTTTGGTGGAACGACAAACACCGCATCCAGTTTGCACTCGTTTACTGACTTGTAACCAACAAAACCTGCCAGAACCCACAATAAAAGTACACTCGTCGAACAAATCCGATCCGACTTTGTAACCAAAGCGTCAGTAGAAACTGGCAAAAATTGAAAGGATTCAGAGACATTGTCGACAGCAGGCAATTTGGAATTCGTAGACGAACACATACTGGGATAGCCACAAACTTCCAGATGTCACCACAGAACACCTAATGGGAAGTGACCAGCAGGTAAACCAAACGATGACTTATTATCTCAAAAAGAACAACCCAAGCTGTTATCCCCCGTCGCTTTAAACTATATTCAAGTATACGAAAGCAATCCCAATCAGCTGTTTTATTGACGGTATACATCCATGCCTCCCTTTAGAAGTAATCACTCCGTGACCAAAATCATGCCATTTATCCAGTTTATAGTATGAACCTTCCTGAACCCTACTTATGATATGGTCACAGTGCCATGCGAACAATTGTTTGGCCGTCATCAAAAATTAAACAAAGAAATGATTATTTGCCAGAGTCTTCTGAAATCGTGTAGTTAGATCACATGGTCACGCATTCCCAAAACAGGTCGCCCACAGTGGATTAGGAAGAACTAGTACAGCAATATAGACAAAGTATTTTACCACGGCACGTTTGTTCACCATAAACATTAGTGAGGGTGGGGATGGGAACGCACATTACCCGGGGCTCTGCAGTGTGATGACGGGCTGTGTGCGCAGACAAGATGAAAAGCCAGAATACATTAGAACAAGTGTTTCTTGCGTACGGAATATGAAACAAAACGATCTTGTGCACGAAACCCGCCGGGGGCAAGGAACCCAGCCGAATGACGCGGTCTCACAGAGGAAGCACTAAGTCCAAGGTGAAAAGGATAGGGGAAACACTGCGAACCTACGGTCAAGACGAAGAACAAGGACCGGCGCAATCGGATGGTAGGCTCGAAAGAACAGCCATCCTTTTTAGCTGGGGTGGACTCGAAGCATTGACTAACCTACGGTGGTATGGCACGAAGTGGAAAACACTTGACGTGCGAGGCAGAAGGTGTGTGTAGTCCGATCGGCGATGAACTAAGAAAAACAAGTTCACTGCACGTGATATATATATATATATATATATATATATATATATAGAGAGAGAGAGAGAGAGAGAAGGAAAGAGATGGTCAGGAGCACTAATGCTTGTGTACAGTCTACACAGAGGGTGACACAGCTATCACAGACCCACAATGACTCTGACGGAAAGTGCCTAACGTCTGGAGACAAGCGAAACGTAACATGAGAAGACAAGTGGACAAGAGAACCGTGGAACGAAAGAACTTTCAAAGGAGGGAAAGAGGCGAACTCTCACAAAGAGTAGTGGGGGGGGGGAGCACAGAAACCAGTGGATAAATATCGTTGGTGCAAAAACGGCGGGCGGGAATGGACGCACATAGACAAAAAAAGGCACCGTATATTAATCAATAGAGATGCTAGAAGATAAGGGTTGAGAAAAATAGGAAATGGGATGCCTGTTTGGATGAAATGCAATGCAAAATCAACGAAGACTGTGCGTCCAAATTCGCAAGAACGCGAGAGATGTTTTGCTGTAGGGCAACTAATTAAGTGATTTGCGGTGAGTATGGTATGTCTTTGAGTGGTGCATCACAACGGCTGTTGGACATGTGTCGAATGGGGGCAGAAAACAGGAAATATGTTCACGGGACGGAGCGGGTTTACAGATAAAGATCGATCACAACTGGCCTAGCTATGGAGTGTTTGGTATGGTGACCGGTTTGTGTCTGCGTGTAGAGAGAAAGCTGAACCGAGGTTTGTCTGAAGCGGAATAATACAAACACAGTCGTTCCTCACGGTGCTGTTCAGCATGACCGACCATGGGGCTCAAATCAATTTATGACAGGTATGCCTGGGTTTCTTCGTCACTGTCTGGTCGGAGTGAACATGGTAGGGGAGAGAAGGACGCTTTCTACAGGTTCCACCATCCCCACTACCATCAGTGCAAGTAGTTGATGAAGTAGGAAAGGCGGAGTGGGGAATTGGGATCGGTGACTTCAACTTGGCCCAAACGGCTGCAGTGAAGTCACGTTCTACGCGGGGACGCTTCGAGGACGAGTAAGCCGGTTCGCAGGTGGCGATTGGCCTTGTTACTTGATCGCACATTTGCGAGACGGTCAATCCTGAGTTCGAACGGGTATAGGAATCGGGTGGATTAGTAGTGTCACGAATTCCCTCGTGGTCAGGCTGCTCCTGTGAAAGTAGAAGACGCTGCCATGAAGGGATGTCTGAGATAGGAAGACTAGACCAGGAGTGAGTTGGCTTGGTCTCCCGTGGGGGCAATGCAGCCACCATTGCTTCATCATAGCCATCACCCCAAACATTGGGATCTAAGGCAGGATGTGTTGTAGTTAGGAATTGATCAGAAGGTGGCCATCTTAAATAGGACTGTGGAAGTGGATTACTGGTTTCTGCCTGCTCGGAGAGACTTTCACTGGACGCGGAAACAGGGCAGAGCGAGGAATGAGTATCCCGGAACTGGACGTGCAAGTGAATACCACGACGCTGAAGCTTGAGAGGGTTTGAAGCGGTCTGTATCTCGGACAAAACCTCGTAGAATTGATCTGCTTGATCCGACTGACGCGGTTCGCTGCCGCGTAGGAAGGAACAGCAGATCTCGTGGATCCATGGGATATCGGTCACTAGGTCCCAGTTAGCGCCTGAAAAGAGGTGAACAAATGGAAGTCTCAGAAATGAACTGGGATAGCCTGTTCACCTGAAATTGGGGCAGAAAAGACATCAAAAACTCATGGAAAGATTCGTACGTTTGCTAAAAGTCAGGTTCATCAGTGGTGTTGATGTTGTTTAGCCTGCCTTCCCAAAAATCTCAGGACGCGGTCAGATAGACTCTTAGGCTCCACACAAACTCCTCCCGAACAGACCATCTGTTCGCGGTCCTCGGTCAGGAACTCTATCCCATAATGTCACCGGTTTGCTCGTTGTTCGTCTCACCGGCACACAACAGACTAAATAAACCAAGTGAACAGTTTTGAAAAGCCACAAATGGGATACGGCAACAGCTATTGAGCCCTATAAGTTCACTTCAAACGGTGACTTGCGTTCAGGCAACTGGTCGATAACGCCACTCGAATGCTTTATGGGCCAGAAAGCCGTCTCCAAAAAACCGTCCGCAAGTAATTCAATCAATCAGTGAGGATAAAACAGTCATTGAGCAAAATTTGTTTCTTATCGCAACATATGTGTACATGGTGGAACTCTAAAATGACTTAAAAGGGCAATCTCGAAAAGTATAGCCCAAAAACTGCAGGTTTGATGAGCAGTTTTCGAAATAGGAAAATGAGCTTACTTTGCCCAATTTTACGCCGACTGTTTGTAATTTGTGTGATTTTAATCTCATTGGAGCAATTAGTAATGGATCAATTATCGAGAGGGAGGAATGTCCTGATGCTTCGTTGCTCTAAATCGGACAGAACAGGACAGGGGGGGGGTTGATTGTCTGCCTAGTCGAGGTAGCCAAACCGTGACCCTGACGAAATATTCAAGACGTCTGAAGAGCCGTGGATAGTGTTCGGGAAGTGACTTGAAAACAATGAATGCAATGTCTTAATACAGATTCTTTATCTTCATGACATAGAGGGAAAAGTACCGCTGCTTCAGTAAGAACACGCGTTAACTGGACATAAGGTCAGGGAAGATCGATCGGCTAAGCCGGAGGTACATCACTCTCATTGAATTCGCTTCCACGGATTAGGTAAGTGGAAAGTATGGATATCAGAAAATCTGATTGCCATTATGCTGATTGTTACCTCATCCTTTAAACACGCCTCAGGGGTTCCCCTGTGGCCTTGCTCTTCCACTCCTGTTTCGGCTCAACATAGTCCCAGCCCCGAAGGACACAGACAACAAATCTTACTTTTAACCTAACCCAGTGTTTCATTCTATCCTACTGAACAATACTAATCACGTCTCATCAACATGCGTCTCTACAATTATTATAATGTGAACTGGACATTTGAGTGGTCTTCTCAGCGGTACAGCGGTGGGTTAGCATACAGTACTCCACCTCCGTGACTTCGACACGGCCAAGCAAATTTGGACGCGTTAGAGATATCGTCGTATCATGGATAGAAGACTAAACCAACCCACTAAAATAGCTGTGCAGAACCACATGGTCATTCGGAGACAGTCATTACAGAGCGGTAAAGGAAATGTGGCGAATTCGAACATTTGTACGCCCTCCGTGGCATTATTCACTTCACTCTTGGTCATGGGGAAACACAGTAGCCCCGAGGGTATCACGAGGAAGCAAACCTTTCGGCCTATCCTGAAAGGAACTGAACTGTGGTTAGAGTAGGCTATTGCGAACCCTCGCACAAACATTCACTGAAGATGTATCGAGTGTGTGGGTTATATGAGAAACTCAAGTTACTGCTTCATAAATGCGTGATGTTTTTTACTGTCTTGGGGATTTGCCAAGTAGGCTGCAGGCTCACCGTGGTGAAAAATGTCGAGTATCGTTGGACTACTTTCATTAGTAAGTAGGTAAACAACACAATTTACATACCCCTCTTTACGTCCTTAAGGGCCACGTGATGAAACCCCGATAGCAAGATGTGGAAGGACCGATGAAAGGATCCGCCAAGAATGCCCAGCTCAACAAGCCAATATTTCTGACTCTTACCAAACCTGATGGTGACGATATTGACTAATCCCAGCACACTCTGAGTATGTTTGAGAGCCAGTGTCCCAGAGACAGTGCTGGGTCGAATATGGGACCTTGAGGTGATGTACACTGCACAATCCAAGTTATCCTGATGAACTGTCACCGAACGGCAGCAGCATGCGTTGGGGTATGAAAAGAAGCTCTTATCGAGATGCAAAATCGGAGGACGCCTCACGTAAACGGAAAGAAAACAGATGTTTCACTGTTCACTTGGTCTGAGGCAAGACAGGATCTATTCACCAGGTAATGGTTGGAAAACTCTAGTACACCACAACCACTAAGTGAGGGAGGCCAAAAAATTCGCGGTACAATGGAACCAGAAAATAAAGACATCACTTACCGTGTTCCGAGCGCCGGAAACTGGATGGAGACGACAGCACAGTGTTCGGTTTCGGATACACTTGCAGTAGCTCTCGACGAACAAGCATACTGGGAGAAGTAATGGGAAGAGGCGTGAAAACAATTGAATAATAAGCTTGCCAAACAGATACACGCCGAGGAGAAACAATAAGTGCCACACATGACATTCTATTATTCATATGGGAGACTCGCTAGATTTTGCCAATGATAGGCTGGAGGATGAAATGGAATTTGAAGCTTCACCTAGACTAGGGCAAGGACATTTAAAGGTAATTCAGCGTTATCAGTTCGGGGTTATGGAAGATAAGGGCTGAAGTTGAGCAAATTGGGGTCATTAGGTGGGTCAAAAATCCATGCAATTAAGCTCCAATTCTAAAACAGCATTCAGTTGGACTAGGTGATGGGAGATCCGTAATGAAGACAGGTGGCTGAGGCTAAAAGGAACGTTCCTAATGTTATCAGAACATGAAGTCGAACGAAGAATACTAGTGAAGAAAAGTTTCGTGTCTAGCACACAATTGTCGGGAAGGAAAACTGCTGGATTAACGGGGGATCCTGGTAGAGCTATCCTTGTAACATTCATTCGCAGATGCAATCGACATGCACAACCACACAAACCATTGTGGGTAGCGTGGTGAGCATATGACTGCTATAGACAATGGCTGCAAATGTCCGCAGGTTCTATTCCTGTTTTGATGGAGGTGGGCTACCTGGGAACGAACAACTTAGTCACATCAAAGAGCGCACACCTCAGATACACAAAAATGACGTTCCCATTCCCACGGGTTCCTGTCCATACTGTTAAGCAAAAGACAGCCGTCATTGGGTTCTGACCGATCACATCGCGAACAGGCTTCTTCATGAACGGTCAAGTACTGCGTATTAGGCGACACATCACTTGGCACCAAATGAATGAATGATACAACACGTGAAAAATTTAGTGTTCGCGTAAGAAAAAGATGATGAAAATACGAAACAACCAGTCCATCAAAATGAATTTGGCGCATCCACAGACCCTTGAGAGACAATCATCTATTTTGGTCAGACTTCTAGACACCTGTTCCTCCATTTTGTCAATTATCGAAACTATTTGTGGAACATCATCTATATGGAATTGTTAGTAAGTTGGCTGTGATTGAGTAGCGAAAGATGCAACCGCATGCACTGATGTGGCCGGGTTGTGTGTGTGACGTCTGCCGTATGGCCCACATCATCCGGCCTTGCCCAGTACGCACTATTGGTTCTCGCGTCGCTTTGTCTGCACGATGCGTGTTGTTTCAAACTTTGTCAATTGTATTCACGTCACTCGGTTGAACAGTTCTCCTCCTATTCTACTACGACCACGCTGGTTAATCCACAGGAAAAGAGGATGTTTGTTCGAACGAAAGTCATGTGAGTGCAGATTCAAGCTTTGTCATTTGTTCATACACACTGATCCCGTCCGGTGGTTGGCACTCACCAACGCAACAGCATAGACGACGGAAACCAGGTCCATGTGGAAACCGGCGAATTCCGATAAATCGTCCCTCATTCCCTACCAGGAAAAACACTTCGATGTCCTGAGTACCAGTCTGACTGAATCCTAAGAGAGAGAACCGATCGAACTTCGCACCAAAACTAGCAAAAATACGCAAATGATAAGTTTATTAAACAAGTGGGTACATTTTTTTGACGTGTAGTTGTCTAGCAGTAAAACCTGGAGTCGGTGAGCGTAAAAAACCGATATTTGGACTACGTTCACGTTAGTTTGATCTGAACACTCTCCTATCTCTTTGGTCGATCTTCCCTACTAGAGTTTTTTCTTATCAGAAGTCAACGGCGGCGCGTACACTCTGCCGCCGTAAAGCGATCAAGCGAGGTTGACCGCTGCGACACACAAACAAATTGATCGCACCTGAATTAGCTTTCATGAACATGTTTGTACTTGAGTGGTATGTTGCTTGATTCAAAACTTCAAGCCAGGACTCAGTGGTAGTTCTGATCGAACGCCCACCATTCACAATGAAGCTGTCAAAAGCCTCCATTGTTGTCGGGGTATTATCATGTAAGGATGCGCACTATGAATTGTAGTGTCAAAATACGGGCACACACAGTGGTGTAACAACTGCGCTGGACATTGAAACGGGTCAGGTGGTAAACTGAGTGAAAACAGGGGACTGAAAAACGACAAGAATCGACTCGTGTGCTTCAAACTGCACGGCTGAGAAAATACCATGTTTTTTCAATCACAGGAGTGTTTTATATTGGAAGGGAGGATGATGGACGTCGGACTGGTTAAAAACATCGGACAGCCAGTGGAACATAAAAATACACTGATAAGGAGGAAGTAAACAACCTATGAAAAAGGTATAACTGTGGAGTGTAGCGGAAGTTTTAACAGATGAATGAGAGTCAGAGTCCTGAAGACGATACGAACCGGAAAAAGATTGCAAAGGCCTGCTATATCCTGGAGGACAATAGTTCTGTTTGGCAATCGGGGATTGAAGCTAGGTGCGGGTGACTAAGCAACAGTGGGAGCGAGACGGAAGATGCAAGTTGAGTGGAACATCTGTCGTGATAATGGCGATAAACTAGCGAGAGGTAGGCTAGGTACCGACGGAGAAAGTCTGCAGATTATCGGTCAAGGAACGGGAGTCAGCGAGGCGCACGATATGTAGAAGAAGCACCGCTCTAAATATTGAAGCAGTACTCCACAACGGGACCCATTTGTTAATTGTATGGCAGAAGTTAGAGAGGCAGGAGTGGGGAAAATACGAAGGCGAAAAACAAAACCGACTTATTTGGAGACTTGGGCTGCAATTATCTCACGTGCGAAGACTAAGTAAGACTGTGAAGAAACAAACATTTGCCTGATCGAAAGCCCGGGCTAGAGTCACGAGTGGAATATTGGCGGAGGGAGAGAGCAATAGGTGTGGACTTGGTAACGTTGGCAGTGGCCACGTTCAAGGAGCTCCGAACACGTATGTGACAAACTTAAATATCTGGAGGAGATATTCCACCCAAATGGATATCCATGGGAATTTGCAAAGGAACAAGTATGTTTCAGTTGAACCTACGTATCAGTTCGACCTTAAAAGCGGAAGCCTCCTTGAACTCGAAATTCAGACAAGAGCGGCGTCTAACCTCACTAGATAAACGCACCTACTACACTACCAAATCTCTAGCCCCCTACCATTGCAAGTCCATCTCGACCGCCGACAGCTATCTCCAATCTCGTTTACCTAGGGTATTTGGCTACTTACCCAAGTGAAACTGAGAGGCAACTTCAAGTTAGACAAGCAGACAGCATGCCGATAAGAATGCGGCAGCCTTACCACGCCCAAATAAGAGACCCGGGGCAATTGCTCGATCGATATCGGCTTCATCGATAGCCCGTCATTTACTCGAGCACTGTGTCGACACAGCAGCTACGTTCCACACCGTGTACAGGACAGCAAGCGGTTTTTCGAATAAGCTGCTATCAGGAGATGGAAAGCAGAACCGTGTAGACTGAGGAAAGTGTTAGCACTTCCTTGGTGAGTGATCTGCTTTCAACATCTCAATCGTAAAAACTCTCATTGTGTTTTATTCATTTGTCTGATATTGTTCTGCACTACACATCCGTAGTACACATGTAAAAACCGTGTCACAACGGAATACAGAGAACTATCTGTGCATAAACAATCCGTACGCTAGAACTGAAAAAGCACACAGTAATTTGATGAGAAGATAGAGGGAACGTAGCGGGACGAAAACACTTCACGATGGGGAACAAATCGTTCACGTATAGGCTATGAAAGTTCGAGTGTGAAGGATTCTAGTCAGCACGCAAGCGAGATAAGGAAGCATGGAGTTTTCCCATATCTTTGCGCATAAATGCACACCGATGCTGTGCAGTGAATGTTTCGGGAGGTAACTAATCATATCTGAATATAACGGGCGAGAAACCTCAAGCATTGTCTTACGAAGGGTTGTAGTGCAGGCATTCGTGTGACTCTCAATTAAGGTATCCATCGGGAGACAAAAAGAAATGTAACAGTACGCTAATAAAAGCCGAATGCACGATAGCCACTTTTCAACAACTCGCTGAAAACAGCTGGTGAACAGTACAAGATAGCCGGTGGGACAGTATACCGATATGACAGTGCTCATGAAAGCAAATCATCGCACGAAATTGTACAAACTTCGAATTTTAAAGAGGACTTTGCCGACGTGTTCATGTCGTGTCAAATTAGAGACCATAACACCAAGATATTTTATATAGTAAACCTGAAGAGGTGGACAGTTAGTGAGAAGAGCTGGGGCCATGATGGTTAAAGTGACATCAAAATGTCTGCCTCATCTCAGTATGAGCATACTCTCGGTGAGTTCGGATAGGCCTAACTGTAGCGGGATACCTTGACGTGTAGCTTTAATGTTCTGTTGTAGATGATTGAAGGACCTGTAGAGTTCACTTTCACATCACTGCTGATTGGCCCTAATAAGAGTAAAATTTGAGTCCAGCGCTTCCCCTCTTCAAGGTGGACTCGCTGTAATGACCATTCCAGGAGATTCAGGACTGTTCAAACGAAGGTGATGCGAATTTGAATACAGAACTTTCCTAAGATGCGATTGAGCAATAACATAACGAGACGGAGGTTACTGAGGTACAGCTCCTTAACACCAACGGGGACATCGTGTCCAACCCGCCGGTTTTGTTCGAAAAGACTTTCTTTGAAGGATAAAGTTTTCGGTATTTGGACTGTGGTGGCGTGTACGTATCCAGAAGTTACTGAATACGTTGAGATCTGTGACAGTCACAGCATGTCCGTTTTTCTGACCTAAAAGACTTTTTACCATTTCCCATGTACTCCTACCGCTAGACCGTATGAGAAATTCCGTGAAGATGGCTTTGGGCCAGTAACAGCATGTTTTGCTTATGATCTCATCTCCAACTCAGTGGACTTTTCTTCGCTCTTTTTTCTTCGTCTGTGAGTTTCTTGAGCGCAGCTGAGTTGAAGCGGTCTCGGCTCACATATAAAATTTCCATACAGACGAAGAAAGTATGCCGAATGGGCGAGTAGGTTCCCATCTTCAGGTCCGTGGTCTCAACCCCATCTAAGAGACGGTCAAGAAAATGTACAGTCACAATACTCCTTCGAATTTGATGTTTCTGAGTATGGATTGTTGTTTAGAGTAGAATCTGGGCAAAACTCGGATGGCGTGGTGGTCAGACGTAAGTAGGGAGCGGGTTGGGTCAACATGTATGCAAGGAATTCTTGTTGTTAGAAAAAACACAATGAAGACAAGCGTGGTCTCTGGTTGTGAGGCTCACCACGCTTGCTTGTCATTCCAAACGCTATTGGAAGGGATACATCAACATGGTGGAGGTCACCACAAATTAAGGGAATGCATTGGAGTCACTGTTTTAGACAAAAATTAAGAAAATTTGTCGGAAAACCTTCTTAATTCGTTGCGAGAACAATCAGCTGCAATGCAGATATCTACTGGGGAACCCGGATCTACATATAATGGTCATATTATTATCATTATGTTTTGAAGATCGAACGACGTCAAAACACCATCATCGGTTTTCTTTTGGGTTACGATCCACTCGAGTCCTAGGAAGCAAGCAGCTCATCCGCGACGCTGGTGTTTAACCAGGATTCCTGAACCAATGTGAGGGGAACTTCTGTACGATTCTCCTGCGAAACGACTGCGTAGGTAATCCATTTTCACAAGATCAAAACATTCCGGAAATGAATTCGCAAGGTTGAGACAGGGGCATTCTGTGATTAGGGACACTCGTGAATTTCTTAACAAAAAATCGTGGCACCCTTGGAGGTGTAGCGATCCCAACGATAGGCGCTGAAGAATCGTCGGATGACTTCTCAATCGGCAAAAAACACGGCAAGACGAGGGTGTGTGAGAGACAGCGGGGATGTGAGCAGGTAATAACGGTGGCCGGGAGAGCAAATAAGGGTCAACTGAATATGAGCGGTACGGGTGGATAAGATGAGATCTACACTCTGTAGTGAGTCACAATCATGGTCTGGAATTCGGGTAGGAAGAGGGACAATTAGGATTATGCGCTAGTGATCCCGAAAATTCTGTCTCAGAACCGGCTGCTGCAGTGTGTGATGAAAAAGCAAGTCGAGTAAAATTGTGGACCTCGAAGTCACCCAAAACACAAAGTTCGGCAGCGAGGTCCATAGCGTAAGTTGTGTTCACACACGACAGGGCGAGAAGTTGAGTGGTGTTACCGCCATTGGGTGACCGATATACACGGCAAAAATGTATTCACTTGGGGAAAATCGAAAATCAGGTGAACAGTTGAGGGAGGACTAAGTGCAGCTACAAGCCTCATCTGTAAAACGGAAGAAATGGTGTAGGGACCAATCGGGATACTGGACACGTGCGAGAGTACAGTTAGTGGATATTTAAACGAGAAGGGGGAGAACAGATGAGGCGGACGATGATGGTCAGTGAAGGACAGAGTTACTATTACCATTAAAGCAGGAACAGGCCCGGAGAATTTAGGAGAGCGGTGAAGTTCAATCGAGTTGCGTGTATTCACATTTGTTTGGTAGACTGGAATTAAGGATCTCAATTCAATGGCTTGAAGTCGTACGGTGGGACCTCTCCGGATGGCGACGTCAGCCACCAGAGAGAAGAAAAAACACTTCTAGGATAGTGAGATTTGCGAGTTGTGTACAAGTCACTCTAATGCTACGAGCACGTGGGGATCAATCTACTTTAGAAATTTGAGATGGTGAGCCACAGGGAACTGTGGAGTGGGATTACCAACGAAATACACAGGCAATTTGGGCTCTATCACCGATTTGTTTCGCGCACGTTCATGTCTGACCACATAAAATTTCATGCATTGCTGGCCCCGCCAACTGTTCACCTTAGGGTCTGTCAGAACTACCTGTCAGAACGCGCTTAGTTGAAGGCACATGCTGAATACCTCTCATACTTCTTACCGTTCCACCCCATCTTGTCATAGTGACCTGATTTTAGTCCACTACACATTGACCTGACTGTCTGATATGTGGCTATGGGAACGTGGTGTGCTTGCATGAATGGGCAGCAGTGAGTTCGCGGTACAAGGCCTACTTCCCGCACGGCTTATGCCCTTGTTCAACTGCATTTTGATGCTGAGTCGGACTAGCAGCTGTTTATTTGAGCAAATCTCTCGCATTCCGATTTTGCCGTTGAGTGTGCAATGAATGTAGGAAATCAAAGTTAGTATTAGTTTCTACGGGACAGGCTCCTTAATTTGGTTGCTGAAAACTCCTTGGGGCTCATCAGGAAGACACAGCCACCCATTTTCCGTCAACATTATGTTCTACTTAAAAACCAAATTGTACACAGTTGACGAACTACACTCATTTGCAAGTTCAGTTAGTGTTAACGGGATGCTCCTTGACGAATATCGTAAACAGGGGATTCAGTGGAATCCGGCCGAGTCTCCTGTTAACACCAAATTAATATGCAAATAAGTGCACTTAATCAATTTAGTGTTAGCCTCATTTAGCCTATTTGCTGTGACTGTACAAAACATGCACATCAAGGCCAAATTATTGTGTTGGTTTGCTGCGAGCGAAAGCACCTGCAGAAGATGAAAGTGAGGAGTCACGTGACTTGGTTTTAAAACATGTGACCCATGGTCACCATTGTGGTAGTACTCTGGTGTGGTTGAAAAAACGACAAACGTGGCAAGAGGTGTCCGCAGTTGGTTTTGGAGCATATGTGATGTGGAAAAGATTGCAAGCTTCTATAAAGCAGACTGTGGTACGAGATTGCAGGTTCCGAAGTATACCAAGACAGATGAAAATACTATCCTATTTAGTTTGATAGAACGTTCTCTCTGACTTGCACAAAACAGGCTTGTCATTGCCACTTGAATGCGGAACTGTGTGCATCTATCAAGACCGTTATGAAGCGCGTCAAGGAGGGGCGTGATCGAACGACTTTCAAAACAGATATTGAGATGAGATACTCGACGGACAGAAAAATCGGATCCCCTGAAGCTGCCACGATTCAAGAGACAGATAATACTGATGTGCATGCGAAAAGTGACAGCTGGAAAGGCTCAAAAAGAATCCAGGATCTGAGCGGTTGGGAGTCGGTTGCAATCCTGCAGGATGACGATAGTGCAATTCCGGGTACACACAAACTAACAAAAGGCAGGAAAGGGAGCCGGGTGGAAGCAACGGGTACTCGGGCGCTTTTGGGAGTCTGAGTAGAGTTCAGTCTTTGTAGTAACTAAGGTTCACACTTCCAAACCAAACAGACAGAAATGTTCCAATTCACTGAGGTCACAGAATTCCGGATCGCCCAAGGTCACTTGTAGAGAGAAGGAGACTCGGCGAAATTCGAGGGCCACTAGCGAAAAAACCGGACAGTGAAGAAGCATAGAAACCAAACGGAAGCAATGCAAGATTCATCACTTTCCTGAGAAACGCTGAAGCTGAAAGCTCTATATATATATATGAAAACAGGTTCGAAAATGTTACATCCGACAAAATGCTCTGCTAGTGGTGTAATCCTTACGACTTTACTATTCTGAAGGACGAAAAACATCACAAGACACTTCAGCTGCATCCCTTAAGTGAATCTGATGGCATACAGACAACAGTGTTTCGCTGCAGTACAACCATAAAGCTTAAAGCCTTAAAGTGAAAAATAGAAAAGAATGGATGAGGAAGGGACCTGGTGCTAACCAACTGCAAGCATTCTGAGGTGCCTCCATACGCTCAGCCAGAGCGTCTGGGAAGAAAATGACAGTAAGAACGCGAGACATCAATTAGTTGCTGTTCCTTGTAATGTCTCCATCCGAGCGCAGGTGAGAGGACTCACAAGAACCCAATGCCGGGAGGCGGATCGTACCAAAAATATCCAAACTCTTCAAAATCTCTTCAACACCCTTCTGTCAATTCACGCTTTATCCACTGAGCAGTATGTGCCACTCTGAAGGGGGACACGGAGAACAACACTCGTAGACGATACTTCGGCATGCGTAGCACATGACTGAGCTACCGCAGGTGATGGCGCTGGATGCCTTCCGTTCTCTAATTACCCCGTTGCGAATTCGTGGGCGCCATCCAGCACCAGCAACACTTCTGAGATATCGGTGGTAAAAATCTGAAGACGCCTCACATCATCTGTCCGCACAGACCATATCTCGCAACCATACAGGTCATTACTGTGGCCTTGCACACACGACCCTTGAGACCCAGTGACATGCCTTTTGGATGTCACAGGTGACAAAGTGGGAAATGTTATTCGGGCACCAACTTCTGTCAGAGCTAACATAACTAGGAGGTATGTAAAATTCTCCGCAACCTCAAGTGCTCCTATCTGAATTGCAAAGGGTATATTCAGAAACTGCACATTGCAAATCATGAATGATTATGCAAAGGGCGCATGCCGAAAGATGGTACAATGGCGGTGAGTTGATTCAACAATACTCGGGCTTGACCTTCGCCTTCGAAGATTAGGACAATATCGTCTGCTCCAGATCGACAAGGTCCTCACCTGCAGTGATGTGAACACCAGAGTTTTGAAGACCCTTCAGAGTTTGCCTCATTAGTTCATCGATGCAGAAGTTGAAAAAATTGAGTCAAAGAAGCCAAGAAACAAAGTAGAATACTGACTAATACAACAGCTTAGTTTTGCCATTTATACAAGATTTTTCTAGCTGGGGACCTCCAATACATTATCCGGGAGGAATTGGTCTTGACTGCGTCTCAAAAGGTTAAAATAAGCGAAACGCCAAACTTACTCAGCAAAGTTGATGACCTCCCTGAACAGTTGATCGAAACTTGAGTGGAATTCCTCCATTTCCCGCTCACTTTCATGCAGCTTGTAATCATGCGAAATGAGAACATGCGCATGATGAGCTCGGTCCCACAAAGCCTTCTCGACTCGCTCATCGTAGTGGCCGAACGGGCTGGAAAGTTGGCAAATGAATTGACATTAGACAAAAACTTGAGTGTGTGTGAATGGGTGCGTCGAGGTAGTGGATGAAGGCAGCACCGCAAAATGCAATGCAACTCACTTGGAAGGTATCAAGGATTTTTGAAAAGGCATGTGAAAAATACTAGGACTGACGTCTGCCGTAAGTTGTCAGACAGGCGTTAAAATCACTGAAGGGAGCAGCTAGCTAGACTGACGGAGAAGATGACGCATTTACGAGGGAGAAAGGCCCTAGCACTAGCATGCACTGAATTGCCAACAATAAGGAGAGAGGGCTTCCGTTGCAAAAAACTTCAGAGAATTACGAAAATGAAGCCAAGGAAGACAACAATCGGAAGCGGCGCCAAAACCTACTGACCTGACACCGTTCGTACCCGGCATACAATCGATTCTCGGTTATCCTTTAGGATAATAACAAAACATGCCAGAGCCTCCAATGATTGGTTGTATCTCCCATGCTCTTCCACCGTCCGGGGATGGGAACTGTAGCAGCTGGAACCAGTGTACCCTTGGCACATTGTTTATAGCTGATGAATTGCAACTGAATCCTACGTTTGTGATAGCGACAGCCATGACGAACTTGTCCTCACGTGAGGAGAAACAACTCTCTTTCCGGAGTTGTACTTCATGAACGAGCCTAGTATTGCAACAACACCATGTATGGCACCCAGTCCTTTACAGAGACCGCTTTTGACTGTCAGTCCGTCAATTAATCAATTTATCAGCTGCACACAATGTACCATAGGTACATTAATTCCAGTCGCTACAGTTTCGATCACCGGGAGGCGGGAGAGTGTGGGAGAAACAGCCAAGCCTTGGAGACAATGTCATGTTTGGTTAGTTCTGGAACTGCGTAGCTACGCATTGAAGGCGATGGGTCTGATGGGCGAGCGCCACTAACTGCACGACTGGGCCATTTCTGCCAGTGTCATTAACCACTGGTGAGTTGATTCCCGGGGTCCCCATCCAGGGAGACAGCAGTTGTCAACCCAACTAAGTTTACAGGTTTATGTTTCTATACTTCGTTGCCAGGTCATACACTGTCCACCTCTCGGTCACTTCCACTCAGCACAGAGCTGGGCGAAAAAAGCTCTGCGAGTCAGACGGTTTTCTGGCATGTGGAAAACATGTCCTAACCAGATGGCTAAGCGGTTAGAGCTCGAATTTACTGACCGCAAGGCCCATGGTTAGAACCCAACCTCTGCCTCTCGACTTCCCTGTCTAGGCTTGGGCAACCTGGCAGTATCCCAGTCCTCGTGTTTCCATCTGGTGGCATGAGAGTTAGGCACCGAAAGGGTGCTACAGGTGAACGATTATTTTAAGACCATTACTAGTCCGATGTTCCCACCAGACCCGGCCAGTGCTTCGGAGACACCGATGGTCAAACACTGACAGCATTCGTGTGTCCTCTGCACGTAGAGGCCACGTCTCTGATCCATAAAGCAGTGTGGATCGCACTGCCGCAGTGTAAACTATGCCCTTGACAGACAAACTGACGTCGCGTCGACGCCATATGTGTTGGAGGCTGGCAAAGCTGTCGTGGCGTTCCCCATCCGAGAAGTGTTCTCATCTCCAGCCACTCCACCAGAACGTATACAACTGCTCAGGTAAGCAAAGCTATCCACCATGTCGATTGGCTCTTCTGCAAGCGTGAGGTTTGGGTTTGGTCCCACCCAGTCTTGTAGCAGCACTTTGTAGCTGTGAAGCACATGTCAAACCATGCGGCAGATTTAGTATGTTTATTTTAACTGGTTTGAATTTTTGAAGGATTTGAACAAAGGAGAGCAATATCGTCCTCATACTCAATGTGTGAGTGAACGTCCCGAGAGCATTTCGACCCCCGAGGTTTCAGAGGCAGGCAGATAAATCTCAAGTTAGCACATCAATAACGAAGTTGAAGAGGAAAGGTGAGACGGGGCAGCCTTGTTTTACACCACTGGACGTGGTGAACTCAGGTGAAAGCCTGCAGTATACTCGTACGCGCCCATAGTGCCCTCATAAGGGACATAAATTTGGAAGGGACAGCTTTGATCGCCAGACATTGCCAAAGTTTCTGACGATCGGAGTCAGAAGCAACTTTCAGATCACGAAAAACGACCAACGTGGGACGTTTGAAGGATTGGCGCTGTTCAAGAGATCGTCTCAAGGTAAAGATATGATCGACGCATCCTCGGCCAGGGTGAAACCAAGCTTGATTCTCACGAATCTGTCTCTCCCGATAATCGATCAACCTAAGCAAAATAATGCCAGAGAGCACCTCAGGTGCGACGGATACCAGGCGGATGCTACGATGATTTTCGCGTGACGTTCTTGCGTCCTTTTTAAAGACTGGGATGACGGCCGAGGAGCTCTATTTGACTGGTATTTTGTTTTCGTTCCAAATCTTCCACAGTATTGTTGTCAGACTTCACCACCTTTGAAGACCATCCGGGCTAGGTCCCTTGTCGCTTTGAAGCGTTGATATCTGTTGTTAGCGGCGGGTTAATGTCGATTTTCCGTTCGGGTCAGCTGGGTTCTTCCAGAGGTTGTGTTGAAGCAGACCAGTTGAACTGTTCTTTGAAGTATTCAGCCCATCGCTCAAGACAACGATTGTGTGAGCGCATTGCCGTTCCGTCTTTTTCGCATGCTGTTTCGCTGACACTGGTCTTCTTTTAGCCGGTTGATCGAATCAGCCGAAATAGGACGCAGGTGTTGCCTGCAGCGAAATCCTTCTCCAATTCATGGGCCTTGGCAATCCACCAGCAAGTGAAATGTGGAACATCTTAGCTCTTCCTAATCGGCTTGAGGTGCACGACCGACATGAGGTCTAGCATGCGTGTCTCGGAGACACAACATAAATAGACAAATAGGGGAAGTGGTGTGCCTGCTGCCCAATTTGACATAGAATATGGACATTGAAGGCTGCAACGTGGAGCAGATCTTCTGAGATTAGTAAGTGATTCATTTGGTTTATTTTTCTGGGCAACGGTTCAGACACGGAACATTGGCTAGGGGACTGGCAGATGGGCTGATCGCGTTGAATCGTCCGATGGGTGGGGGGGAGGGTATGGGTAAGGCCAGTGACAGCTTTAGGTCGGGTTGACTGTCAGTAATCTCTGCGAAAAAATTTCATTGAAAAACTGGTAAAGCAACTAACTAGCAGTTGATCGGATAACGTACCGATAGATGATCGAAACGTTCTCATCGTGACTTGGATACATGCTTGCTATAGCATTCAGCAGGTAGTAGATGGCAAATTTGGGACACCGGATCACTCGAATACGCCGAAGTGACGGTAACGTGGTTGGGACGGTTTCCGTGTCCATCGGAACGGAAGGATGGGCGAGCAAAATGGCCTGCAGTTGTGGGCAGTTCTCCAAGGTGACATTTTTTAGATGTGGAGCGCCACTCAGAACTAGATGAGATAGTCCCACCTGTAAGAGATGAATAAAGGCAAATTACATAAGTGGCTGTCGAGACGTGGGCCAACTTCACTGAAATGAACCCATGCGATTTAATTCCTCAATAATGTTGGGTCACACTAACCACATGCCAAGTGGTGAGTTCTGATGGAGGGGAAACCAGTAACACAAGTAGCTGAGAAAGGACCGCGGAATTTTTTAGACCTATGCTTACATTACGACAAGTGTGGGCAATCTGGACTGAGGTCCCATGCTCTGTACTGAGGTCTTTGAAGGAAGGCGACTGGAGATGTTGCAAGACACTGCAGCCGTCCTTTTTACTTCCAGATGCTATCCAGGCTATCTGGCCTTGTGTGTGCACGTACAGAAAAATTACAAAGAGGATGGTCACCAGGTAAGCCAAGGAGGTAAAACTGCAGTAAAATAGCTATCGTGTGTTAGGTTGTAAAACAAGGATCCTGAAAACACTCCGCACTTTATGTTATTGCCACCGGAAGACCTACTTGCTCCAGGCACTTAAAACGTGATTGCTTTGCAATGAATTCTGCACCGGATACAGAAACTCCCGGCCCAAGAGAGAACCTCTCCGAGAGAGATACCAGCATTCATGACTGACATCGAAACGCTTCCGAAGAGGTCAAATACAGGAATCCTCAAGGAGAGGATATCAGAGAAAGGGTCACAGTAACTTATAGTTCACGAAAATCAGTTTCAGCCTCTCTTCAGCGGGTTACTATGCTCCCTTCCCCGTGGCCTCTATCAGGGAAATAATTGTACCTCAATGGAACAAGCCAGTAAGTTGCTACAAGGGAAGAGTAGGCGAAATGAATTCAACTGGAGAAAACTATAGCAGACAGACTGACTGACCAGTCTACGGAGAATAGAGGTAGAACACAAACAATTTTGAACTCATACTTTTTCGAAGTGGATCGAAGTCAGGTTGCTGAACGGAGCACCTGGAGTTTGCAGTACTGTGAATACGAGGGGTCCGGGGAAGGTGTGACAGCGAAGTTCCGTGGTGTCTGTGACAGCATCACGAGCGAGCCATTTACGTGGTCGGTGCTGTAGTTCGGTCTCAAAGTGAAGACTGGAGGGCTGCGAGGGACGAAAGGAGAACGAGCAATAGGACGTGGTACAAACAAATAAACCCCCGGTTGTGACGAATTTACGCCACATAGCTCTTACGCAATCCGTGAGGGGGCGTGACGTACTGTCATGTCATAGACGAAACTTACATCCTAACTTCTATGCTGTCCTGTAAAGCACGGCCAAAATGGTTCTATCGGTTCTTAGTACAAGTGAACTTAAGTCGTGAAACATGTATGCCCATGACGACAGAAATACTGTCTGGTTGGCCAAAGAGTCAGTCACGGCAAGCTTAAACGGACTGGAGACTCTCGTAACAGTTAAGACCAGGAGTGTTACGAACAGTAAGTAGAATAATTGACGGTAAACAGGTTTTCGCTGATTAAGCACTGGACCTAAAGTGACCATTTCAAACGGATCTGAATACCCCGACCGTTTAGTGTTGATCAGTGTGCCCCCATTGAATGCTAACAACCTCGGGTTCGAGTTGCCCAACAAAGCCGAAAACGAACAGTATGGATTACACAGTCGAGCGATCGATGAACCCGGAGTTCGTCCGATCGACCGTTCTGAGTGTGGTTGTGGCTGGCTGATCCGTGACAAAATCCACCTTTTGTAAAAGATGTTGTTGCGTACTGTCAGTATATTTACCGAAACACGCTGATGTACAGCGTGAGACAGACAAGTTGGATGAGCTGAAACTAAAATTTTGTAATGAAATCTTCCTACAGGTTGAGACGAACCTCTACAGTGCCATTGAATAGGTTTGATCCGAAAATGTCATAAGATTATATAACAGAGTTTTGTTTTTATGGGGTCAAGTTGAATGGAAACCTACGGGTAGATCATCTTCGGGTTCATCGGTGGTTTAGTTTTACTGTGTAGGGTCATGAACGTTTCACGGTGGTCACACGTTGCGATGGCCCGGTTCAGAATCTCCCGGTGCCTCATTGATGACCCTACAGAAAATGGGTTATACAGAACTTTGCTTGTAGACAGTTGACACGATCAATATCGTCACCGCTTAAGTATTGGTTTAGTTCACGACCCATCCTTTGAGAACTTGCCATTTTCACACGGGATGTTCACCAGTTTTTCATCACTCTTGACATACCAGAGCCTCCTAGTCCGGATCGCAGTCTACGTATTTTGTTTCGAAGTCGCAGACCGCTCCTTTCATTTGTACACTAGTGTTGTGTCCTTGGGAAATGCTTGGAAAAAATTCTAAAGGACCCCCATCCTTCCAATGCAAACAATTACCGACACACTCACATCATGCCTAGTTCGTCCAAAATTTTAGACAAACGATTTCTGTTCAACCTTGAAAGGTGAGCAGGCACGAGATGGATCTAGGTGCCATGGCTCTAACTGCGATCCGTTGGCATGTCCTTCTCATGTTTGGTCATCTGCCTTAAACTCTCATGATGAAACCAGTGTGTCAAAGGCCTTCAGTTAACTACGACACGCATGTATGACCTGCATCCGAAACTGATCAAATGAATCGGAAATTCTTTTTGAAGAATCATTCGCCTGAAGTTTGCCTTGATAGCATTGTCCCTCAGTTCCACAGCGCAAAAGCAGGAATATTTCGGGGCTCCGTATTATCTCTCACCCTTACCTTCCGTTTCCGGTCACCTCCATGACCGCTCCCAGCCTCCATTCAGATTTCTGGTGATGACACACAGACAATGAGTCAACCTTGTGGGAATCATCGACTGAGGTTCGTCTAATGCAGTTATGTCGAACCATTCCAAAGTTCTTCATGTTCGCCTCCCCCTCCGCCTGTCTACACACAACCTCGCTCTCACAATGGACTCCAATTCCATTCTGCAATCCGTAACGTGTTTACGTTTTGGTCTACCGTTTTTCAACGTCCTTTTCTGATCGTCCCATGCTAGAATGACTGCGAATCGGACCTCCAAAAAGTGAGCTCCTTTTCAGTTTAGGAAAATTTCCTACCCGTGCTAACTATCATTCATCTACAAGTTCCAGATTCACTCCACTACGGAATACTGCCTTCATATCTTTAATTAGTCGACCAACTAGTCTACCTCCGATTGTCGCAAGAACCACCAATCTCTCAATGTTCTCTCGAATTCCGATGACTTTAAGTGGTTCAATTCTTCGGTTAGAGTTTACATGTACAAATCTTTCTGTGATCATTTGTCTTTTATTTGTTGTAGGTTTATCACTGGCCTCTCAGTGTGTTCCTTGTTTCGTTGCAAGCACTTTTATGAAGGTTCTTCGAGCACAGACTCTCCCATTCCCTTAATCCATTTACACGGGTAATAAATAAAGTGGTTTTTCAAGGGGGTCAGTGTCATAAGCCCTCCATTAATGAATTAACGGCCAGTCAGATGTTAACATTTGTCCACCCATCGGAAATGAGCTGGTAGCCGCTTGGGTAGACTTCAGCAAGCGTTACACGAGTAGGCAGGGGTTATGTAAAGTTGCAAAAGTGAGTAGCATTGAATTTGTATCCACATCTATGGCGGACGATAACAGGTGGCGAAAGTTCCACGTGGCCATCGCACCTTTACACAAAACAGTTGTTTTGCATATCTTAATTATCTAGTATATTGATTAAGCTGGATGTCCGTGGTTCGAACTCCTAGACAGGAGAAGTCGAGATGCAGAGGCCGGGTTCGAACCACGGACCGCGAATATATATATATATATATATATATATGGATGTCCCGAATTGCACAGCTATATCCATACTTCCTTTGGCTAGTCATGGAAATGTCGATAGAAAAAGGCCACGTTCCTCTTGACCTCACAAAGTTATCTGCAGGCATCTAGAACTTAGCGCTAAACTTCTCTCGAAGAAAGATGGAGACGGCAAATCGTCCTGCCCTCGGTGTATTCTTTCTAGAGGTCACTGAGCATGGTTTTTGTAAGAAGGTCTAGAGTCTTTTTGACTAAACAGTTTCAAGTATAGGTGTTTTTTGTAGAACCTCACAAGAAAGTCTTGAATTAGGCAATGAGGTGCAGTGTGGAATCATAAAGCGACAAGGCCTTAAATACATTTTAGTAACGTATGGCTGTGATATGAAAAGATCGGACCCTACAGCGACGTGGCAACTTACAAAGCTTCTAGTATTAGGTTGGTCAGCCAACAGCAGTCTGATCAATACAATACCCTGTACCCTCCCCCTCCCACGCTGGGGATTCGACCAAGTATGGTGAATTGTCCTTTAACGATGGAAACGCTAAGGCACTTTCCTATCAAATACTGCTGCCTTGTGATTAGGCTATTGAGATAACGGATCGTAGTTACGAGTATAGTAATCCACTTCTCTACGTCTGCGCGTCACGTCGAGGTCCAAGTCGGCGCACAAACAGTACAACAATGAGGCATCGGTGTTCGATACGGACTTTGTTGTCCATGATGATGACACATCTTGGTTCTAGACGAAAGACTTCCTTTTATCCGTATCACTGATCCAGATAAAGATCTCGAGAGAATTGTCCCCACCCGCAATAATCCTGAGCGGTTTCCGTTAACCTTTTTCCTGGTAGATTTGAGATAAAACACAATGAAAGAATATCTGGGTCTATGTAACAGAAATCAAACGCTGAAAAATGACTCACCGACTGTGAATTCGGGTCGGAGTGGAATGTATCGGAAACACAACCAGGACAGTCACCGGGTGAAACTGGAATGCGTGTAGTAGTAGACTGGAGGGAAGCAAGTTGGACCATTGGAGGGGTTTGGAGCACGTACTTAGTCCATTCAGAGGCAGTGACCATTTTGAACAATTCTTGATGGAGGATGGACGGAGGAAATGGATGGAAGGCTAACGGACCCCCGAGTTGTTGCGCTTGGTCGGTGGAAGAGACTTCCGTGGGAATCGAGTAACCGACATGAGGCCGCGTGAGGTGTGCTGAGGAAGGACAGATACTATCTGCAGAAATGGTGGACGGTAGAAGTACCAGGTCATTGAAAACATTCCATTCCAGCGTGCCACAAATACAAGTCTGTGTGGACTGAGATACAAATTCCACGTTATGCGGCTTTTCCAATGGAACGGCATGAGCAGTTGAGATAGGCGGACCAAAGAGAGCATTCGCAAAACGTCTCTGACCGAGTGATCGTGGACCACATGATCCGTCTAATTCCAGGAGATTGGATAAGTAGTGACGGGTCCTCAGCGAGTACTATACAAATATGGAAACAGAAAAGTAGATTACAGAAACAAAAAGGATGTAGCTCGGAGGTTTAGAGTACTGCTCCCTGACGCGCGCGCGCAGAGAGGAATATTGGTAAAGTTCACCACTGCTGGAATCATAAGGTCAACGAGACTTGTAGAACAATACACTGGTGAAGAGCGTACCAGTCTACTTTACGTCTACGGTAACGCACCGCTAGGATACGGGCGAGTAAAAGTATAGGGTTCAGATTGAGTACGACATTAGTTCACGTAGTGATCGATTCAACGATGAGTATACTTGGCGACGCTATGCCAAGCATACGATCGATTGTAATGCGTGTGAAGTCACCTGATAGAGTAGCTCAACCACAATGAACGAGCAACGAAACGAGATAACATGCTTTGGAGAACTGAAAATTTGGTTGGTCCTTATTTGTCCAGCCTGCTCGACTTCCAAAAAACAAGGTGACATCTGGGAGCTCATACCGATTGCTACTCCGGCAGGATAGGGATAAGTATTGTAAAACTGAGACAGTAGGGGCGGTACCATCTTAGGAATTAGGTTATGCACGAGGAGAGTGCAACCTGCTTCCAAAAAGTGACTACACAGTGGAGATCAGAAACATCGGAAAGTCTGATTCCTTAAACGACACCCCAAGGGTGCGTTAAAGTCAACAAGGGGCTAAACTTCGTTAATATCTACCAAATACACCAATGAGCATTTACTTTATCGGAGGGGACCAATCACACTATTGTAAGAAATCGATGGGTTCAGTAATGACACCAAGCTGCGCAGAGGTTATTTGGGGATCATCTTGCACACTGATAGAATGGCACGTTTTTGTGTTCACGAGAACACGTCGGTTTAGTGACGCGGACTGCGGTTAACATTATGATCGTATCTTTTAGCAAGTGGACAATAAACTACAGATAGTTGATAGTGTTGCTGTTCCAAACCCGTTCACGAAGAAAAAATCCATCGTGGGTGAGCCCCCATGATCTATGTGAGCAGTAGTCAATCAAAGTACCCAAAATAAATCCTGAAAACTTTATTTCATGGTGATGAAAAACAAGCAACTGGGAAAAAAGAAAGCTTAAATTTACTGGTAGGCAAGGCATGATATATTAATGAGACATCGTTGGATCTTTGTACGAGCAACAACCAGGTACCACACTTACAAGTCATCATGCCACAATGTTCTCAGTGCGCTAGCACAACCTGAATACGATATGTGTCTAACCGCGAGTTTCCCACACTTTGGTTGGTCGAGGGTATCACTGCTCTATGTATGGAAATTCAATAAACTTGGTTGCAACGCGTGCGGATGAAGTCATCAGGAGAAGAACGCAGAGATTTCCAACTCAGAAAGATACTTGGGGGAGAGTAAATCAATAAGCATAGTCCAAATTCTTCAGAACGCCATGGAGAAAAAAGACGGGGGGTTACAAAAGGAGACAACTTCCCACGGTGGCAAGTCGATGGTGTTTGTCTATCTTTTGCCGGTGAGGTAGAATATGCTTTTCGTAACAATGCAGCGTCCTGCTTGCTTTCATTAACGGCGCTGGATACGCACCCTCTCAACAGACACTTGTTTAGTTTCCACATAAGCTTATACGGTAAAATACGTCGGTTCATGTCATCATCCACGTGCCGATCCACATTCGTTTCGCCCTTGCATGGTCACAGTGGAGCATTCATTGTGTTTATGAGCTTTACAAGCTACGAGTGGCTGACTGTGCAGTCCATAGTTAGTTCGAACAGGGATGATGGAGTTGTGGGAAATGCAATGCGAGAAAATGATAAACTAAATGAATGTTAATGCTACAGCAGCAGCAAAGGATAGAGCGTGCGCGAAAAGCCTACTGGCCCCTTGAGTGTGATCTGGCCAAAATTCGATACTGTAGCTCTTGCCCCGCGCACTATAGATCTGTACGATCTCCAGGAGAATACATACAAGATTTAGTTGTCCACTTCATTGAGAATGATGCACTAAAACACGTTTTATGGACAAAAACAACACGTCCTGGAGTAGAAAAGGATCGATTCCTGATCGATGATGTCCGTTTTTTGCATGTGATATCCATGCGGTAATCTTTTGTTCATCCTGTCAAGTAATGAAGGCAAACGAAAGATATAACGATATAAAGAAAATAACCAGTTTTCAATCGGCAAAACTGAGACTATTCAGTCAACTCAAACTAGAATGTGAAACATGGGCATAGGAAAAACTCACAAAAAGATCGAAAGGTTTTAGCGCCAATTCGGGATCTCGCACTCCACCGGATGGGAATGAAGCAGTGACATTTTGTACAGAAGAGGCCAGACCGATGCTTTCAGGACAGGTAGAGGAATAGCTCAAATGCCGGGAAGCCAACAAATCGGACAGTGCTTGCAGTTGTGCTACCCGACACCAGTCCACTTCTAAAGGTTGACTGGGACAATTCGATGCGACGTTGACTTTCGCTTGACACGCTCTGCGCTCGATCCATGTTGGCTTCGGCAAAACGTCGCGCGACTGACCACATCGAGGAAGAAACATGTCACGCAACACCAAAGTTTCCAAGCATGGAAACGGTGTCCCACTGGTAAGTGCATCCTCTAAACTCTGTATGTGAGACAAAAGTGACCATAAGTGAGTGAGTGAATGAATGACATGAATGACAAGAAGCAGTGGTCCGCTTGTGCACAAGTCGCTGCACACGGATGTGCAGCGTTATGCTCTCTAGACAAGGGATAGCTAGATAACTGAGTCGCTGACAAAAAGTTTAATACCACACTCTTGTTCGCCTGGTAAACACTAACAGTTGTGGGGTGTCACAAGTGCGACACAAAATCGTCCACAAACCTATGTTGTAGTGGTGCAGATCAAAGGATGTATGGGTCAAAATTACTACTACTGGGGAGAGATGGCTCAGTGGCTAGAGCGCGAATTTACTGACCAAAAGGTCCGTGGTTCGAACCCGACCTCTGCCTCTCGACTTCCCCTGTCTGGGCTTGGGCAACCTGGCAGTATCCTAGCCCCCATGCTTCCTTCTGGTGGCATGGCAGCTAGGTAGCGAAAGGGTCCTACAGCTGAACCATTCATTTCAGTTTTAATTGGAACATTCATTGACAGGCAGAAGGCTGGAGTGGAGATGGGTTCACCATCCAGGGCGTGTTCACAACGGAGGGAAACCAATACAGTGGCGATAACCACACGTTGCCGCTGAGGCAACAGGTTTTCGGACGTCCAAAAAGTTTTAACAATGTCTGGTGCTAGACTAGACGAAAAGATCGGACTGCCACCTAGGGTCACAGTAACGTTTGTTGCAACGAACGTAACCGATGTACCCGTTTGGAAAATGTGGAACACACACCAGTCCATTGTCAGCGCATGCGGCGACAAGCGTGTGAGGTCAGAGCTACAAACCGACATTACCCTCCACAACAAAGCACTATGAATACAGCGAATAAGTGATCGCAGAGACAGGCGTAGTTGGATGTGACGCAAGTGTACAGAGTGAAATCAAAACGGCTGTCTCAAAAGCAACGGCAGAGGTCATCTGTCATGACCCTTGGAGAAAGTTGTAACCTTTTCATCACGGGCTCTTTAGTAGCAGAGCTACACAAAAGTTCTAAATATAGGTGCCGATTTGGAAGGGTGTTAAAATTGTTGAGATTCGTATGGCGATCAACAGCACTGAATACTGGTCAAAAACCATCATCAGCACTATCCAGTTTGTGAAAAATGAAAACTACAGGTATCGCAACTTACAAACAAGGGTCGTCACCAGATTTCAACTCAGCAACTCAAACCCACCACTATGAAAGTAAGCAGACGTGTGAAAATGTAACAAATCTTCAGCGTGGAATCACATACATCATCACAAAAAGGTGTGGACAAAGCACAGGCAAAACCATACTCATGCAACAACAGTGGTAACACACCTCAATTGAGATTCCCGGGCAGTTTTCCAGCGTGAGCGACCTGAGGAGTAAATACTGAGGATCGCCGGCAGCATCCGTAGGTTGGTTGGTGCTAACAGTATCTTCAGCGGTCTCTTGACCTTCATGAGGGTGAGCGTGGTTGAGTGCAGATGGCCGATTTGAATGAGCCTCATCAGCAGCCTGGGACAAGTCCGCGTTCGCCCCACCACCGGGCTCAACCAGGTCCCAGTTGTCCGACGACCGGTCGTGCCAAGTGAGAACCGAGGACAAGTAGGGTGCATGACGGATTGTGAGACTTGCCAGCCGCGGACAGAGACGGAATACAACGGATAATCCCCAGTCGGTCAGTCCACACAACGGCATCAAGTGATCGGAAGCCTCACCGACTCCGAGACCCAGCAACTCAGAGACAGTCAATCGGGACTGGTAGGGATCTTGGTAGCCTGGGACAGTACGGTGTGTAGGTTTGGTTATGTTATAGGGAAGCTTCTCCATGAAGGAAGCAAAAACTTAGCAGTCTTAATGGTCTCTCGCCTGTCCAAATTTGGACCGTACAAAGTGGGAAATAAGTGGTGGACTGGAATGCCGAACTCTTCAGGCCTGCCTTAAACTCAAATGGGGAGGACGATCGCATATGCTCACGGTAAAAGAAGAGTGCCTCAGGATGATTACGAATATCGCAATGTCGATAGCTCCTCGCCTCACATTTTTAGGTTTCATCTAACCATTTGTAATGTCTGTCAAACGCTAATCGAAAACCGAAAGCACTCTATAAATGCATAGTTCCGAATTAAAAACCATACTATGGGAACGACTTTACCTAGCAAACGCACTGGGCTCACACCAACAGTCATTACTGAAAAACGATACTTCGACCGTAGGTCTTTGTCTGTACGTTTTTGCTATGCAACGTGAAGTACAGAGGACCGACATATTGCTATGTACACCAAGCCTGGAGAGGGAGGTAATCGGGAGGATCTGGAGAAGAAACTTCTGGTCAGAAGTCCATGCTTTAGTCCGCACAACAACTAGAGTTAGATCATAATTAGTGAGTTCGCGCATGTCGAGTTTAGGTGACTTAAAGATCCCAAATGTGGAAGAACACCATCTATTACTTCATCCTAGGAAGGGCCACTCCTCCTGACGGGTTCATGATGAACCACGACACCCCTAGAGGAAACTAAGTATCCTTTTTCCTATAGTGCACTCTTATCTGGATACACTGTCCATGAACAGCAACATTTGGGAATTGCAGGTTCGGGTTTCATCTTGGAAAGTTATCGTGTCCGGTTTTAGTGCAAGTTACTCACACTGCTAATCGGCCGCCGTAGTTTAATGTTAGGGTAATCAAACCTCTATCCGGAAGGTTCTCGGTCCAAGTCTCTTCCGAGATTCAAGAGGTACACGCAGAATACGATTCTCAGAGGATTACAGAGGCGATTTTCTCTGTATGGTTAAATTTATATCTGAAAGATCCGGTGGTTTAACTGTGCAGAGATATTTCAGTGGTTAAGGTGCGAATTTACTGTCCCAAAGACACGAGGTTCGAATCCAACCTCGACACCCCGACTGCTTGTGTCTACGCTTGGGAAACCTGGCAGTATCTCAGCCCTTGGTTGGCATGGCAGCTAGGCACCGAAAGGGTGTCATAGCTGAACGATTAGGAGACGAATCATCACAGACAGCAATACACCAGTAATACACACTGGTGCATCACTGCCATATAAAAGTACCTTTATCTGTAAGGTTCATGGTTGCATGCAGGCTGAGATACTGCTAGGGCGCCCATGCCTGGACAGGAGGACAATTAGGGTCCTCAACCAAAGCCTGAAAGCAAGGCAGCAGTGGTTGACTTGAAACTAATCGATTGGCCCAAATTTTAAGGAACGAAATACCACACTTGTTCCAACCCCCAACCTGGAGGGTCAGAATACTGCGTTTGTTAGGTCTCTATGCATTGAGCAACCTGGTAGGGGAGACTCTGTGGATGCTGCACGAGCATCCTCCAGTACAGCTCAGTGGGTTACTGAGGTACACAAAAAACCGTCCACCTCGACAAGTTCCAGTCTCTCCGCAACGGTAGGAGACAAACAGCGATGATCGAAAGGGAAAATTGTGAAATTTTAACAAGTAGCCACATTTTTGAAACAAAGCATTAGTTTGAAGCTACGCATGCATTTGCTTTTCACGAAAACATTACCCGGCAAGATTCAGAGGACAGTCGGTCGCAGTGGTTGATAGATGGAGGCTCACACTATCACACGCTGGATGGAAGAGCAATCTGATCGATCTCAGACGGGTGGAAAGAGGAAGTTAGGCACTTTTGAAATCGGGTAGTATTAGCCAGACACAGTACGCGGGTGAATATGAATTACGAAAGAGAAACTCACCCAGTATGAGGGTTTCCAAACGTGGAAAGCCAGCTCGAGCACACCATAATGATTCAAAGAGCGAGTTTCGTGTGTGCGCAATTTGCAAGGCCACATGGCTCAGCGACTGTTGCCCGGCCAGCAACATGAGGCCCACATCGAATTCCGAGGCTTCCCGATTACTGGACAAGACTAGACGTTGTAGGTTGCGGAAACCTCGGCCCGGTAGAAGAGGTACGTCAATGATATGGGCCAAAAGTCCATCTGAATATGAAAATAAACATTGCGATGAAAGACATTTGAATTGAGAGGAAATGGTGAACGTTGACAGCAAAAACATAACTACGAGTGTGGATCACATAAACAACAAAATAATGAAGTGACGATGACTCAAGTAAATGGTCAAATATGAGTATGCAGAACTGCTATCGAACAAAATATTTTTACAAAGTAAAACAGGCATGAAGCAGAGTTAGGGCAATTCGTTCCTTTATTTCTACATATCAATGGTGACAATGTTTGAGGATCGTGGCACTCAAAAATGAAATTTAAGCAACCTGGGATGCCGGATGTACCAACCACATAGCTCACAGGAAAAAAACAAAACATCAATAGTGCGCCAAGGATGATCAGAGCAAGCCCGATAGTTTGGTTGTGATGCGCTGTCGCAACCGAACGACCGCCAGCATGTATGAGTTACTCAACGGCTGTTAACAGATTAGAGAAGGGGGATGGATCCGAACAGAAAAAAATCCACGGTTCGAAGAAGCAGTGGTGTATGGAGCTGAAATGCACCTCTGCAGATGCTGTGACGACCTTGCCAAAGCATTCTATCTAGAAGTGACACCCAAGGAAAATCCTGAAGGCCTCTGGTAGGCGGCAGTTCCCGAAGCGTCATAAACTGGTCAGGTAATTTACTTCTTATGACTCCAAATTCTTTCAATTCGTGTGCGCATACGCAAGCTTGAGGACATTTGGTTTGACATACTCTACCACTCTTCGCATCGACAACGATGGGGGGTTCCGCGCAGCATCACATCGCTTCAAGGAGACGCTCAGAAACGTTTGGAAGGAGTTCAAAGAGTGCAACGAGGCTGTCAGACCCGCACTTGCACGCGCCTGTGGGACTTGACCTCTCCGAGCTGACTATCTTCGTAAACTCAAATTATTTGACCGGTGGTTCTTACGGCAAACAGCGAAAGCACGTTGGAATGAGAGATTATCTAGCTAATGTAACATTCTGTTTTCCAAATTCATCCAGCGGCGGGGCCTACAGCGTACGTCACCTGAAAACCGGATTCTTAGCTGTCCAAGCTGTCCAGCCCTATCCAAGAGGGCAGTGTAGCGTGAAAGAACAATTAAGGGCCTGCTCTCAGAAGTCACGGCTCACATTAGACCAATGGGTTTCAGTGCGGTCTGCGACACTTGACCAGTGGAACGGAGATTGGGTGATGCTATGTTCGGACCTTGCTGCTGATCGTGCTTTATTTGCAACAGTAATTCGGGATGCCCTTGGAACTGATTCATCCTACTCCAGGAGGGAGCTGAAGCAAAGCAGGAAGTTAAGTAATAAACGCCTCTGGTGACTGAGTTTTCGGCATCTGACTAGAGCTTTATTGATGATACACTAAGAGTTTTTATTTAGCAGGTTCGTTGTGAGGATAGATAGCAAGTTAAACAAACAATCTGACAAATAACCGATAGTGGTATTTTTGGCAGAAACAATATCTAGTTAGACTTACATCCTCTAAACCGGCCTCGATTACGCAAGACCTGTTGCATCCGAATAACGCACAGATATCATGATTAGTAAACCAGAAAAGCAACGCAGTGGTAAATTTAGAGACATCGACCGTCGACTGGGACTAAACTATCTGGGGAACCAGGGAGCATTTTCTGTTTGAGGATCACAGCGGAAAAAACAGCGTGACGCCAAAAATGTCTCATCGAAAAAGGGTTGCTCTGAGATGGAGCACGAATACTGTGGTGTGAATCAACCAACTCCAATTTCGCATGGGATGTGCGTAGATACACAGGCACAGAGACATCAGCTTCGTCCGATAACTTGGACGATTTCGACAACGCTTGTCGGGAAATTAGAATTGAATTGTTCAGCTGTAGCACCCTTTCGGTGCCTAACTGCCATGTCACCAGAAGGAAGCACGAGGGCTGGGATACTGCCAGGTTGCCAAAGCCTAGACAGGGGAATTCGAGAGACAGAGGTCGGATTCGAACCACGGACCTTCCGGTCAGTAAATTCGCGCTCTAACCACTGAGCCATCTCCTAACGCTTGTCAGGAGACCATGTGAATATTATGGAAAGTGATTGAAGGTGTGGGAGTTCGATAAGTTTAACCATTTGTGAACGAGATGGACTAGAGAGCACAGAATGATAGTCATTAGAGAAGCATGGAACACAAAAATGCATGGTTCGCTCAGTACGTAAGCAATCCAAAAAACGACCGAGAATGTGGCAACATTCTTCGTTTACTACTATTCCATATGAATTCGGTGTCGGTTTCACTTGTTGGTCGCGAACACAGGTCACGAGAAAGTCTGGCCTTGAACAGAAGTGCCTGTCGAAAGTCCGAACGTATAGGCTTGATGCACCCAACGACTCAGTGTACCTCGATAGTCGAACAAAAACAATCCAGCCATAAGCGACTTGTGACCAACGAACCAGGGCCAGTGAACCTGTGGAGATGCACAAGCTGTGGACGCATCCCGTATAAGTGGGATCTGACTTCCGCGATATTGTCGTTCCCATGCCATGAATCAGGAAGCACCAACAGTATGTTGAGATAAGTTTGCTCTAATCCCTAACAACTGAACTATGTCCCTGCTACCCCTGTGCTGTGGGGCAACCAAACTGACTCGACTTGTGCAGGCAGGTGTAATTATGTGATATCATGCTGTCATACTGAGATGCAGGGGGAAATAACGAAATATTCACGGCGGTACTAGCGCATGCTGTAGTATCATCATGCTTAATTCAGATGATGGCGCTCAACAGTTCCCTGCTCACCGGTCTTACTCCTTCGGGTATGCATCCAATTCGCAGACCAAATATACCCGATACATATACAGAGACCTATAAACAACTTGCCTCCACTTTGAGAACTACGCTCATAGAAAAAAACGGATCCCTTGGTCAAGAATTCATACTTCTACCCCAAGAAATTCAAAGAGAACTTCAAATACGTGCGCGCACCTTTGTCAAGCTAGTTGCCAAGTTAACTTGGGGTAGGGAAACCAGAAACAAAACATTTCATATTTTCGTCGTTCTATGCAAACAAACTGGTGGTGTTATGCAGAGAAAATAAGAACGGTCTCTTAGATCCACATGCATGCGCCAGGTTGCACACACACACACACACACACACACACACAAAGTGTTCCCATCGGCCGTTAAGCTGTTAGCTACGCTGTGGATCAAGGAAGTTCAGTAGGCGGTGGATGGGAGTTAGCTTAGTCTGAATTGTCATTGAGATGGCGTTCGCGCGACTTTTTGATGAAAGTTCAAATAATTGCATGAGTCTTTCACGTGTGGGCACCTACAGAATTCTGACTGACAGTAGACCCAAAGCACCCAGTCTTTTGGTCACCGGTGGTACACTAATGGTTTGTGACAAACGGTCCAATCAAGCTATCAGTGCCCCCTGGAACAAAGCTATCTTCTTCAATCATGCCACCAGAAAAATTAAAAAAACGGCGAAAGTTAAGTGATCCGGCTGAACCATGGCCTCAAATCCATTGGTCTACCCTGGTCGGTTCCCCTGTAGCAGATGAAACCAACGCAACATTGGAGCTGGATCTACAGCTGATGAACTGAAACAAATCCCGGTGGTCGTGACCATCCACGCACAATGCAACAGCGCAGCTAATTGACAGAGCGCGCAGCAGAAAAACGGTCCGGTTTTTGGACCAAGGTCGATCCGGAAATTTTTAAAACCATATTCACTGACCTTTACGTGAAGAAGAGTCTTGAAAGTGCACGAAACGATGTTTGATACAATATCAGCATGATGGTGCGCTTGTGTCCGGATCAGTCAAGCAACAAACATCATTTTCATACAGCCAATTTGGTACTCGATGAGAAGCAGACATGTAGTTTTGCAGTGCCGTTCGACTGGCGTGTCAATTTAACGCAGATGCACCGCATATTCTCCATGTATTGATTTAACCAGCGTGCTATGCTTTTGTAAGCACCTTATAAGTGGTGAGGAGAGTCAAAGATATCTGCACATATTCAAAAGTCAGTGACGGCTTCAACTTTGTTGACGTCCTAAAGATTTTAATAAACATTCAGAACCGCGACCTTCCAGTTAAAGGTTGAACACACCACCAAAATGGTCAGCAGTGTGGTGAACTTGCACTTAGCATATGGTGCAACTCATTCTCCAATGGCACTGATGCAGTTGACATGGCATAATGCTGACGGACTTCTCGAGCGACGACTTCCCAGGAGAAGGTGGTGTCTATGACTTGTGAGCACAGCACTTATAAATTGTGGCTAGTGGGAAAGTTTCTACAAAGGATGGATGCATTTCATCAAGCCATGCTAACTCCGAATGGATTCAAACCCCTCTGAGGAGTTGAAACACGACAGGTGGCTGATCAGCAATGTGGCACACTTGTCCGGATTACCTGACATGCAGTGTGACCTCATGAATCTTTGTCTAAACATTTGCTCACGTCCCAACATTCCGAAACAGGAACGTCTACAGATATATTCTGCGAATTAACCTTGTGTTGGTTTCATTTTACCTCACTGTGCCTTCTGCCAGTCGACTGTGATGAGGGAGACCAGGATTATGACACAATGCAGAAACTGAATATTAGTGAAGCGAAACTTTTGTCGTGCACCCTGGTCGATACAACACAATTACTCTTTTATAGGTTTATATCGGTTGTGACGTGTCTACCACCATTAATCCATTACGAGTGCATGCAGTGAAGTTGATCCATTGTGATAATCAAATTGTTCGCTGAGCTTGCTAATTTTGTTGCGAACGTTTTGTCACAAATAGAGGTGAAATCACCGGTGCGCAGTGCGGTAGCGCCACCTCAATGTTCAGGCCAAACTCGGTAGGAAAAAGTCAACCGGTAACATGAAGTCTGAGCCACCAGCGTTACCGAATCCGAAGTAATGTACCAACGGTCAATAGTCTGCTCTGGGACAAAGGTGTCGGTGATTAACACAGGTCACTCGGTATGAAGTAGACCATGGCAACTATCCACATATCCGTCCTTCTAAAACTGAACCGAAAACATCAGCTGAGGTCTCTTGAAAGCTGCGATTGATACCCGCTGTCCTACCTAAACCCTAAATAAGCCCTCCTTCAGAATTCGTGATTTGGGGATGGAGGATGGACGGCTGATACAAAGTGTACAAAAAATATCAATCCTCAATAACAAAATGTCAACCGAAGAACAAGGACAAATAAACACCAATCTCGAAATGCTCGTAAACAGGGCGTTTCTACTTCACAGGACATCCAGAAAGGTTATCTTCTATTCATCTGGTTCCATCTGGCCATGGATAAAACATTCAAAGCGTTCTACGTCACACATTAACCGTAGATTGCGTGTCTTCACCAGTAATAGTTTCCTAACAGCATACGCATTGGTGTGTTGGTTTGCCCAAACGTCTATTTCAGCTTGGACGGCTGTGCACAGACACGTGACTTTGATGTGACGAACAACCATCGCCTAGACTAATTATTCATTCATCTTGATTAAGCGTGTAAGCGACATTTTATCTGCCCAACAGAAATACTGGTCAACTGCACCCCATCTGTCATGCATCTGCAATGCTGCGGTCGCCATGTTCCTACAAACTGATATAAAAAACATGCTTTAGGTTGGTCCCCCAAGTCGTTGCACCTTCACATCTGCCACAGCTACTGGACATGGGTCAACAGCTGCATGGCTAATGAGGTTGTAGTGAAACAAGAATCACAGAAAGAAGGTAGACCAGCGAGATGTGGACACTTCGCAACACACTCAACTCAGTTAAAAAGTAACGAAGCAAACATGTTGAGACGCATTGCCTCTAAGCCAGCCCCACACTATTGTGGCAATTCGCTCATTCACGTTATCTAGGGTAGGCATAACGTGACTGCCGGGTAGTGTGCTCAAAGTGATCATCCCCAGGTCGATTAACCACGAAACGTTTCCAAACATGAGCGAATATATCACACCAGAATGGAGCATGCTGGTGTAAAATGGACGGCCAGTCTTTCAAGGATGCGTGAGGCAACCGATGGGGGTGGGATTTGAGTGGTTCGTTCGTTTAACAGTTTTGTCAGCCAGGGAGGAGAGTGCGCCGGGACCCTGATACTAGGCGTTCTCAGATAGAAATTCACCGAGGTTACGGGTGAAACGGCAGATAGCGTGTGATGTTCCGTGAACGGACGTTTGGTTCACCGGAAGTGGGTTCTACACAAAGGAGCATCAGGAGCTGAGCTGCATTCTACGTCCATTTCCGGGTGGTGTGTAATTTTTCTTTCTTTTCGTGAAGATATGCATCGAAACAGTAATGTTAAACATCACTTAATTTTCTGTATACTGTTCAGGTTTGGTTTTGAATAAATAGTCACACACGGATTCGATGCTCGGAAGAACTGAACTGGATACGTTCCGCAGGTACCCTGTTAAACAGAGTACAACTGCCCGCACTGGACAGCGGTCGTTGCGCAAATGGCAGCGTAGTTTTTTCCCCTATAAATGGCATACCAATCTGCTAGTCCAGCCAAAACAATGTCGAAAACAATCACGGCGTTGTTTGTTTGGCTTCCGGGTGTCAAAGTAGAGCTGACATGCAGTTAGGTAGGTTCGAAAGGACTAGAGATGGGGGAATTCATCATTTGCATGGATCGTCTGTTGGGTGCTAGTCCTGGAAAGTTCGACCGGGTCGTGACAGCTAGTGAACTACAAAATCAAATATCACCTGACAGTTCGCTTCAAATAGATATCAGATCAGCTGCTGAAGGTTTCGATCACCGCTTGAACATCAATGAACAAGCACGTGACGTATCACGGCAATCTGACTTCAATCAACCGCAGACGAAAGACGCACGAATCAATAGTACACTCAGCCTCTGTTAGACAAATGCATCTAATGATCATAACCACAACAGGGTCGCTGTAAAAACGGGTAGCGTAGCAGCCAACCAAGTCGTTTGCAGCACATCGTTGGTTTTCTGACGCACACACCTTAGACTAGTCGGTTGTTTTTGCTGCGCGATTAGTCCCGCATTCTTCCAACTGTGACAAAATAAGGCATCCAACAACAAATCGATTCGTCAGCAAATATTCGCTGAAACCGTTGCTGAGAAACGACTGATGAGGCGTCAGAGGATGTGGTACGATCACCGTAAGGTTCGTTAGAGGAATAGGGGTTAGAAACCTATTGTTCAACAAACTCGGAATCACCGACCACTAAAAGGACTTTGATACTGAGATTGTGCCGTGTTCGAGCCGTGTTCGGCTCGCACATCTTGCCAAACGGTATGACGAGAGACGAAGTGAGGATGTTTGTAATGGCTTCAGCAGTAGACCTACAACTGTAGAATGTCTTACGGTGTAAGCCGAAAAACAGCCTCAGAAACAAGGCCCGGATGTAAGACCTGGCCACGATGGGGCGAGGATGCGCCGAAACCAGGAATGTTCAAGCACTGGTGCCTGACGATCGTTTCCATAACAAGATGGGTCCATCGTCTCTGATGAAACAACACGATAGTTTCCTAGACTACCAAAACTGACTACACACATCCAGCGACATCAGGCTGCAGTGGTTCGAACAAGTACTTCAGAAATCGGATGAGCTTGTGAAGAGGACGCTCAGCTACGCCGGTGGCGTGCTCTGCGAGGGAAGTAAGGGAAGGTCCGAGTTTATCTGGCGGAGGAAAAAAAGACTGGATCGCCATCTGTTTAGATTCTGTCAGAGGTCGTCGGGCCTGGGCGGCTGCAGTATACGATGTACGCGGCCTCCAGTAATGGTCAGCCGCAATAAATGGACTATCTCCAAAAAATTGACGGTATCATTTCCATTCCGGTTTCATCAATGGGGTGAGGGAGTTTTAAAAAAAGCCAGATGGATTCAAGATACCTTTGTTTAAATGCCAACCTAAGAAAATCCTGAATAACTGAAATAAGCGCACGGAAAAAGGCGAACAAGTTTTTTGCATGAATCTACTGGAGCCATATAATTCATCAGAATGCGCTCTGTATGCATTCAATGTAAGGTGATATTCCAGAAGAAACTCCACTGAGTCCACCTTGTGAAATTAAGAGAACCACTGGAATAATGTGAAGCGCTCCATGTAGGTCGAACGTTTTACTGGCAACGGTAGAGTAGCGGATGGGGTCAAAGGTCTGAGTCGCCCTCACTGATTTACGCTATTTGTAGGGTCGAAATGTGGCGACTTCAAAGTCGCGTGCATCAGTCATCAGTGTAGTTGTGAGATGCGACCATTACTAATGAAACTATCAAGCTTTTGAAAGGCGGCATCTGAGATTCAGGGCACTTTCAGGCTGGCGTCAGCGAATCCAAGAGCGATAACCATAAAACGAGGATTCGAAACAGGTGTATCAATACAGGCTTCGATAAGCCTGTATCCACCGGTCTGGTCGGATATTAAGCATGCTGACCCAGCTTCACCGGAAATGGTGACGTACTGTGTGTTTACTTTAGAGTGGACGGTAAGCAAATTTCGACCGAGCAGCCACGAAGTTCGGGAACGGTCGCTGCGCCCATTCCTGTGTTTGATTGGAGAAACATTAACACAAGGCTGCGAATCGATTTAAATGGTCTCCTACCATCAGACTGTTCTACTGGTTTGCGGACTCAGTTTACTCGGAATGCGTTATGTAGAGTAGCAGAGAAACCCTGTCTTTTACTATTTTCTTAGCAGCAACAAAAAAAAAACAGGTACGCAACTTTGGTTACAGTTGAGATAAGGGTAATGCACTGGCAAAGTTCCGACAAGTTTGAGTTCACATGATTTCACGACGACTCAACTCGTCATCAAACGAAACAAGAAAAGATCTCAAGTCATGTGGGAGAGACCAAAATGACGTCGAATGGGACATCTGGGAGGTGTGAAAACGAAGGTTCACAAGGGTGTACACCCAAAAAAGAAAGGTCAGACTATGGAATAGGAGTGAACTTGAGCATACTATATTTCTAAGAGAACGGAGCCAGTAAGAGGTTAAGGAAAGAAAGAAGAATGGTGGAGATTCCGATCACACGCTAAAAAAGGGTGAAAATATCTTTTTGAATGATTCCAGTCGTCTAATGTCCACGTCTTTCTATCAGGCAAAGACACCGGGCCCGTTTTGGTGATTACTGATTCGAAATTCAGACACGCTTGCTTTTCCCTATATGTGATCGCCCATCGCGTCTTCCTAATCCCTTCGTTTTTTTCATAATGCAGCTTAGTGCACATTGCAACACACAAGTCTCCTCCGATTTCATGGTCTAACCAACTTTGTGCGCCAATGTTTCTATCTTGACTTCTTTTCTCAAACCTCTCTTATACTTGGTTCCATATTGTTCGGTTATTCCCACAAGTTTTCATATCCGCTCAAATGGCCAATCAAGCGATGGCAGCTGGCAGAACGAAATGCCGGGAAGTTATATGGGATCAAACGAGCCGTCCACAATTTAAACCGTCTCAAATTAGTTAGCCGGAACCCATGCTTCGACCAATCCATTGCCGATGGTGATGGAAAGATTTCATCAACGCAACAGTCTTGATTTACGATCGATCCGACAGACACAATAGACAAAACTTGCACAATCCCACGAGAGATCCGTGTCAATATTGAGCAGAGTAGACGAAAGAACGCTATTCTTCAATTCCTTTGCTCCATTCAGTGATTGTTGACAAGCAGAAACAGCAAGACATGTGATGGCCTGGCGGCTGAAAACTAGGTCACCAGCTATGCTAAAATCATGAACCCATCCAGAGTACTAGGTTTTTCTCAGTATATGATGCAAAAGTTAAGGTATCATCATCAGCCGTCATGCTCCATGTCAACTTTCTGTCTAGAAACCACGGAATTGGGTAGCAAAGGAGGAATGTCCAAGTCAATGAGAGGACTAAGGATTGTACCAACGTATGCGCTGACTTCTTTTTAGATCACCGGGTTTAGGTCACCACAATTCCAGACATCCATAAAGCGTGTCCAGTTTGAAAATGAAGACAAGATATACCGTAAAATGAGCACTCTCAGCAACTTTACTGACATATACATTCAATTGGATGCTGGATTTTACACAAGCGATAAACCGGATAAGAGTAATCATGAGGAATAATCTCCTAGGGAGATTCAACCACGAGCGGATTAGGCTGCAGGCGGCAGATGAAACGAAAGTGGAATCACCCTCTGGCTTTCTATGGTTGGTTGCATGGGATCTAGTACCCGGGTCCCATTATGGAACCAGTTCAGGCTAGGCAAACGAAATCCTTGTCGACTTACCAACAAACCGAATCCCAACTAACTCCAAACGAGTGAGTTGCGGCGCACGAGCAAGCGCGGAGAAGATACGTACAAACCGGACAGCTCGAGACGGGCCACTACAGTTGTTCATCACAAATGACTGTAGTTTTGTCGCGGAGAAGTTGAAGAATGGATCAGCCGAGGTGAATACAACCTGAGAAACACGGGGGAAGTATGTAGACAGTTAGACACGTGAGCGAACCTGTCCCGCTTCAGCCGCACATGGTAGGATAAGCCGAGATGGCGTCGCATCGCCATCCGTTATGGAACGTCTTTCGGTAAAAATGACCATAGCCTTTTGACAGATCTCACCTAACTGAGACGAAAACAAACCAATCCGCCCGACAACTCAGCAGCAGATTATCCAATGGAGTGGCGAGCTCCTGACGCATTAGGGCAAAGTGCCAGTTACCAATCTTCGGTAGATTATTAACTCCAAATTTCGAGCAGGAGCTCATTTGTCACCATTCAAAACTTCAGAAATATAATGCCACAGTAAAATGTCAGTAGTACTGAGTCGTAAACTGCATTAATAACAAAGAGCACTAAATCGTGATGTTTCTTTGGTGCATAGCCGCTGGGAGAACGAAAGCCGAAGTACCGCAATGATGCTCACGACTTCACAATAGAAATTAACCTGTCACGGACAGACAGGCTGTGAAATTATCATTGGTAGACCGATAGCCTGAAAATGCGGTGTACAGACAACGCATAGAGATTGGGGGCAGACGCGTACTGTGAATAGACTGATTGTCTCTGTTTAACCGAACTTTTAGAGCTAGGTTTAAAGCTTTAGTACATAGAGATACTTAGTCGTAATCGTGTTCGTATGCGGCTTCCGAGACTTCGCGCCCAAAGGTTTTAGATAATAGCTGTCCTATGAAACATCCAGAGTTGTAGAATTAATGAGATCTAGAGATCTTCAATTAAGTCTGTTACTGTTGATATGCTTGGCGATATGCGAGCCGACTTTCATTCTAATTAACTCTGACGGTATGTGTGCTTACTGGTCCGTGTGACCAGTTTTTCGTCTGCGTGTTTGTCGTTCTTCGGTTTCTCCCATTCTTCCTCCGCTTAGCTGTGCTGGATGATGTAAACGTAAACCGTTCAGCTGTAGCACACTTTCGGTCCCTAGCTGCCATGCCACCCGAGGGAAGCACGAGGGCTGGAATACTGCCAGGCTGCCCAAGCCTAGACAGGGAAAATCGAGACGCAGAGGTCGGGCTCGAACCAAGGACCTTCCGGTCAGTACATTCGCGCTCTAACCGCTGAGCCATCTGCACCCAATGATCAGCGACGAACCTGACTGACGGATCAACAGCCAAAGACTGTCAAAATAAGCTAGTCCGTGATATAGTCTAAATGCCCCGGATTTTTGTAAAGACGGGGAATGTTTGATGACACACAGGCTTCCAGTTGGGCTTTCGACCAGTTCGGATTTTGTGGACAATTAAATTCATTGGTCTTTGTGGTCAGCGATCACAGTGTGTACAAGCCATGACGCAACACTACGTTCCACCACAAAACAACGTACTGATGATTTCATCTGGACTGGTGAAGAAACTCTTGCAACTAAACTGCCTAGCTCAGCGAACGAACCAACGACCAGTGGCCACGACAGTTAAACACTCAAGCTTGCGGTAACTTGAACAAACGTGAAATCTATTGGTCATATTCATACTCTAGGTAAGAAAGACTAGGGTCGATAACTTGTTGCCCGTCAACATGAGCAAAGTGAGTTTCAGTCGATCTGGATTCCCTTACGTCTGAAAGAGTGAGCACCACTGACAAGGTCAGGCGATATACAAGTTCGAATATACATCCGAACTAAGCACAGGAGTTATTTCCATCACATTCCTCGGGGATGACCTGGAAGTGTGACGAGCATGTTTTCTAATTGTTCAGTTATGATAGATGAAACCAAAGATCACTCCGAATAAATTCGACTGACTACTTTGTGGTGCAACCTCGGTCACCATCAGCACAGATAGGCTGGGATCAAAGGGGTGGAAGCTACTGACTGAAGTCTCTGCCGTATTGATTGCCAGCCCATTGTACCTTGCATTTGGAGCACGCATCATTCACTCATTCAGTGATAACCGTTGTTACCTTAATGATTGTGTCCGTATTCACATTACGCTCCCACCCTAGGGTGGCATGTCCTTTGGTCACGATGCAAATATACCTCACGAAAGGTTCCTGAGTGGCAACACTGTATCTTTGAACTTGAATATTTTTATTGTATTTATAAATAATTCTCGCAGAAGTCGAATATGAGTGGTTGTAGGAACTGATGAGCCAATATACTTTGGTATCAAATTGGTACTTTTTGTATAAAAAAGGTCGCACTCATGAGCCACATGTTGTAAAGAGGGTAGGGTGACAACGTGACGAACTACTGCTAGGCGAAAAATGGCCATCTGCATCTGTCTCTTGACAACCTCATCCGTGGATAGTATCCAGGCAAGCTGAGGCCAGGCGATAAGCAAACCGACCGTCAAGTGCGGTCAACGACAACAAAATGTGGAACGTAACCGATTTCACCGAATAGGCATATGAATCTAACACCGGGAGACTCAGACCAAAAAGATAGTGGGTTCACTTCCTGTCTGGATGGTTACGGGCTCAACGTAGTTGCCACCCGTAAATGGAAAACCCCAATGGCGGGTAAGAGCCCTGTATCGGCATCATCCAATGTCCATGAAAGGCGCGAGCAGCGTTCGCCAACTTACGTCAATTTCATATCACAACCGAATTTCGATGAAGCTAAAGGGCCGTGTATACAAGGCAACCGTAAGGGCAGTCCTACTATATGGTTGTGAAACTTGGTCCTTCCGATCCGAGGACCTTAGGTGCTTGATCAGCGGTACTTCCGTGGCATAGCGAGAGTAAGCTGGCTGCAGCGAGTCCGCAACGAAGTGGTTTTTAAGCGGGCACTTGATAACGAACCCGATTCGTTAAAGCGGCAGATTAAACTTACCAGGTTGAGGTGGTTGTTGCATGTGTTGAATACGTCCAGCCAGCACCTACCGAAAAATGCGCTGTTTTCTGATCCAGGCGATTGTTGGCAAAAGGTTCGCAGGGGACAGGCCTGGTCCGGCTACTATCAAACTGAGTGCTGTGAGACCTTCGCTACTTCCTGGCATGGACCCACGTAATCCTGCTTGAAATTGGTCAGAAAACTTGAGGGACATGGCAACCAGCCGATCGCAATGGCGCGAATGCTGTCATTTCCTAGCCGGACTGCGCTGAGCTTATGCCGGGTGAGATCCGCAAAGGGCGCTGGACCAATCCTACTGATGGCGCCTTATATCGACAGGATGCTCAGATGTGTTTATTTTAATGCTGTCCAAAGGTGTAGGCACCTTCTACTTGATCGCTTCCCTTACAGACGTAGGGCTACTTCTCGCTACGTCCCCACTCTTCCCACTGGCTTTCTCCCCTTATGGTTGTATGAAAGTTAAGCGCCGACACATATTGCCGTTAATGATGATGTCCGTGAAGAAGACCTGGAGAAAATGTGCGGTTGCCAATGACATCTGGTGATAAAGCGTCCACCTCAGGCCACAAAACGCTAAAACTACGGACTGATGATGGTGGAGCACCAGAAACGAAAAGAATTTTCCGGTAAAATGAATAACTTGAACAAATGGATAGCTGATGCTTGACGGCCAAATTAGGAGGCCGGAACTTACCCATTTCAGATGTAGGTATTTGATATTGTCCAGTCGCGGAATCGCACTGATGGCTACAGAGACGAGGTCCAATTTGGTCAGGTTGGTGATTGCATGTGGCAGAGCGATCCAGTTTGCATGACTTGGCAGAGGGGAGACAAGCCACGGTCCACTAGCACTCAAACGTCCGGTCGCGGGTATGTGACGGACGTAGTGTCTAATTGGATGCCGCCGATGTGAGCGACCAGCGAATATTGGATTCGGAGCAATCCGCACCGGCTGGGCAATGACGGGTGCTTGTCTTGGCTGTTGATTATGCATTTCAATGTGCCTAGCCTCAACTCCGCCATCGAAAGCGGCAGGTGGTCCCATAGGCAAGGCTACATTTTGCCCCTGTGGTTGCGGCCAAATCATGCGTCTGTCATCCTGGGGTGGATTGCCCAACGCCAGTCCATTCGGACCTGGTCCATGTGGAGCAATCAATATGGGAGCCGGAACCCCGTGATTGGGTGGGTGCGGTGGGACAAATACTGCTCGCAAAGCAAGCGCCATAACTGGTGCATGGTGATTGAGTGCAATAGGCGGTCCATCTGCAGGATCGGTGGGACCGATGAGGGGTCCGGTGATCACTTCAGCTTCGATTGGAGGCAGACCGGGTTGGAGGAACGGTGCAATCGCCATATTTCTCAAACCATCGAGGATATTGATCGTGGGAATAGTTCTCTGATGTGGTGGACGATCAAGCCATGGTGTTAGTGATCGTGACGGAAGAAATTGTGGGATGGTGGAAGGTGAGCCATGGCCGACTGGAGATTCGCCTAAAGGTTCGAACCAGGAAGCTAGATCAGCGTACTGCATTGTATATCGCTGAGCGACGGCAGCAGCTGAGTGTCCAATTGAGTTTCCAGAGGAACTACCAGGCGTTGTTGGGATGACGTCCACTGGTGGCGGCGAAAATGCTCCGGAAGATGACCGACGTCCTGATTTCAGTCGTTTGAAACCAAACAGTTTATGCAACTTAGATTTAGGGTAACTTGTAGCAACCGCTGTAGCGGCCATAAGTGAACAGCACAAATTGCTCAAGTGGTTTACTCCGGGAGGTTCTGGATCTGGATGTGGTTGGCAAGCTGGATTGTCGGTACCAGATGACAAGGATATGGAACACGAACTGGGATTTTCTACAACGGTTTCAGTAACCGTAGGGGACAACAACTCAGATTCTGGTGGCAACGGCACGGCGTACTCACTATCCCATGAATCAGGACGGTTGCGAAACATGCCATGGAACTTGATACGTGGTAAATAGTGTACTAGCTTGCTCATTAGCTCGACATCCATGAGTTCAACCGATCGGAGGCGAGGACAAATGCGAAAAGCTGATATAATACCGGCATAGGTCAGCGCGTTATTCGGTCCCGAGCGAGTATTGCCTAGACTGTGGAAATCCGCTGGGTGCGAACCTAGTATTCGTTTTGGGTAGAACCCCAGGATATGTGTGACCTCCGGAGTACGACTAAGAATGCGTTTCAGAGCAGAGTCGGTGATAGATTCGGGTAGAAATGCAAAAGGCAAACCGTTACTAAAGTTGATACGCTTGACGAGTAACAAATAACGTTCGACGATTGCTTTGAGGCGCCGATTGATAAGTTGCAACCGGAATGCATCTTGGATACTCAGATAGTGAACAATACGAAAGACAACTTCGGTTGGCAAATGGCTGAATGATTTTGGAGCTGTCTGGGCTGCTTGCCATTCACGCAGCATGGATTCGCGACGAAGACGGGACCGCAGAGGATAGGAGCGACAAGGGGTGGTCGGAGAGCTCAACATGTTGCCACCCTCGCTCGACGTTCTGATCGGTGCTCGATGATGATCCATGGTCGATTGTGGGGTGGATGACGTCATTACTGCCACCGAAGGATTCTGCCATCCTGTCTCGTCGGAGTTGGATAAGGCTGTGGCACCGAAAACTGGAAAATAATAAAACAAGATCACAGAGTGGTCACAAGACTCCATTGATTAGAAGTAAACTTAGTACTGCGAAAAACGGTGTTCAGAAGGACTAAATGGACCAGGAAACCAAACATTACATTCAAATGCCTGTCCTATGTGTTACGATTAGGGGGCAGTGAGACACCACAGCCATGACCATCGACCTCCTAGTGATTGTCACATTTGAGTAACGACCGCGGTCGTACATAAAAGATCTAAACAGGTGTGGCATGTACGCTAAGTGGATGACGTCCATGCCTGCGAAAAATTGCCTAAATGCCTCACAGCCAGATCAAACGTCGCATTGGAAACGGAGCTACCCTTTACTATTGGCTAACAAGCCCCGATTGTGGTTTCCGATTTACTGCTCCCTCTATCCAACGCGCGATAGCCGCACTAATAAGCTATTCAACCGTCTATATTACGAATTTACTTAACCTTTCAAGGTCATCGGAGGAGGGCGGGAAAACACTATTAACATGTATTAAAGCATTACGGTTTTGTTGTTGTTGACTATGACAGCGGCGATGATGGTGAAATCGGATAAATGTAGTTTTGGACGGTTAGGCTATCAGAGCATCAAAACACTGCCAACGTGGAATTTAACGTAATAAACCGGGCCAAGCTACATCACTGCAACTAGACAAGTAAGATGCGCAAATACACCGATGTCACTGTGCGCCCAAATAATTCTCCAGGATGTTGACACTTCATTTGGTCCCATTAACGACGAGAAACCGTCAGTATACGCAGGTAGGTTAGTTCTACCGTTTAAAATGGAAGCGGTGTGTTAGTCGACCAAGGTCGACCTCAGTCACACGTATGGCAGCGAAATCGGATCAGTCCGTGTTGACAGAACGGAGGCTGGCAAGCTGCAAGTAAGTCGGGTTTCGCGATATGCAACAGAATGGCGAACAACGCCCAGTCAAAGTGGTGACCGGTGTCTAAGGTGTGCTGTGTGGCTGGTGCGGTTTTAGAAACACCTATGAAAAAACAAATGATTCTAAAAATACCACTTAGAAACACCTATTGGGCGTGAATTACGTTCAGCGGGACCCATCCAACTGCAGAGTCACGTCTGCTATGAGCAACTGAGAAGGACGATTTTATAAATTCACCGTCTCAAATGGTGCATGTGTGGTTGCGGGAACAGATGGTAGAGTGGACTAGAAGCAACGTGGACGCAATTCTGAAAATATGCTCAACCAAACGGTGCCAACAACCAAGCCGAAGTCGGAAAGCAACCTCACCAATCGTACACACCATCTAAGCTATAGTTGACCCTGTTGTCGTTCACTACCCTGTTGTGTTAAGTGGAATCTCCCCTACTCGTAACCTGAGAAGCTCCAAGGACCAATCAATAAGAGTGGATGTTATGAGCGGATAACGTCCGCAATTTCATCACAATGGAGTTGAGACTAAACTCAGCCTGATAAAACATTAATTCGTTTCATTCGAATTTTTGTAGATGGTTTATGTGTACAAACGAATGGCTTTCAGTTTCGTGGCCGAAGAGACGAAAAGAAACGCTGCGATCTCTCAGAACACATATGTGTCTTCTTGCTTTACCGTGTAAATGAATACTTCCGTCAAATTAGTTAAATGTACTGAGAGTCAATTGTTCGTTTACGACGAAAAATCTACATAATCGATTTCCTTTGTGGTCCGAAATAAGGATAGACGGCGCCACTAACTAAGCACACACTGACTAATCTGTACTCGCCGCTGAGGCGTGTTTTAATGCCAAGTAGAAAAAATTACTAGCTGAATGAGTTGTCCAAACGTCGGTGCGACACTTAGATGGATGTGTACAAGTGGAAACACCCACATGGTTCGATCATGGGAGCACCTGTACAGCCTGAGCATTTCGAGGTCAAGCTGTAACGAATTCGACCAATTGTTGCACTGAAGCCGAGTGTGGGGAAATTCAGACACAAATCCCAGGTAACCGAATACTGGGTTTGAGATGATCAGATCACCAATGGTAAAAGCAAACCAATATATAATGTGCACAACCTAATACAGCCTCACTACGATCACTGAACGGTTACAACGGGGACAAGAAACAAAAGACGAGGATGTGCTCTTCACGTACGAAAACAGGGAGTAACAGAGAACAAAACAATCTCGCATTAAAAGGAACTCACAAGCAAGTTGTGTGTGCTCAGGATTCTTCGAATTCGGTGACGAGAAGGAACCACCGTAAGTAACATCGGGAGCCCGAGATAACAGTGGCGTGGCATGAATTCCGTCGATGGAAGTCACAGTAGTGGCTTGAAGTTCTGGGGGATGGACCAAATCCTGACATCCGTGACGAAAAGCTGTGCGAGCAGAATCTTCACAGAATTCATCGAAAGGCACAATGGGACTGGAATGTCGCTTCGTAGTGTTGACAGTTTTATGTAAAGACTGCACCGTCGCAGAGGAAGAGGAAGGCTGGGTTCGGGATGAGCTGGCGTCTGCTCCGTGTGAAAGACGTTCAGTACAGAAGGGTTTATGTACAGTGCTGCCGAAGTGTGGGGTATGTGAACAAGATAGGGGAGTTGTGTTCACAGTTTGTCGAAACAACTCAGCAGTTCGTGACCGAGTGACCATACGAGCAGATCCAGCAGTTGTCGAACAGGCCACCGGTACTTGGGGATGAAATGATGTTGCTGCCGTTGTGAGTACTTCGCAAGTATGAGTACCATGTGAGCCGGGTGATTTCGACGCGGTATCAATAGACAGTCGGGAGGAAGCATCTACGTTCAGGACCGTTCGGCTTACAGCCGTCTGGACACAACCAAACACTCCACTTCCCAGAATGGAATCGTTCTGGTAGTCATGACTATCTCCGCATGGATCAACCAACAAAGGAGTTTCGGAAGCGGACATGATGTCTGCATCGCTCGCTTCAACAGAAAGATGATGCCTCGAATCGGTGGTTTCAACGAGCGGCGGTTCCTTCCCATCATTGTCGTCTTCACCCTCAGAGCTACCGGGATCATCCGTAACTGCCAAAGCCGGAGTGGATATCTCACTATCTTCCTGTATTAACAAGTTATCCATATCCGTTTTGATCTTGTGAGCGAATTCGACCTGATCTGTGTCTTTCGTATCTTCGTCATCAGCGAGCAGCACATCAGAAGAAAGTATTGAGCTATGCCGAGACTTTTGCGAGGAATTCGGAACGCGAGATATTGCACTGATCATATGAGGCAGATCAGACGATGCTAAATGTTCAGAAAATACACTGGAAGAAAAGGAATTTTCATCCTCAAGCTGCTCGACGCGATTGATGGACGTATCATTTTGAGACACATAAGGATCCAGAATGACCGCGGTTTTTTGCCGAACAGCCTCAATCAAGGAGCATGCAGAATTCGGTGAAGAGGGAAGCGAGTTCGGTGGTCGTAAATGCGGCTTAGAGTTACGGACGGGGAGATGACCACTCCCGTGTGCATTACTCGAACGCCTGGCCCGATGCGTGACGCAATCTTCCGTCACATCAGTCTCAACGGTCCCACCACCACTGGTAAAACGGGTACGCCGAAGGCGGTGCCGAGTCACGTGCTCAGTGGCAAGCTTCGGGCTGTTGACGGAATAAGAGGCGGCCTTCTGGTCTGTTGTATATACAGCAGCTGAATCATGAAAGGCGTGTGCATCGCTTCTGGAAGGCATGAGACACCGGGACTTCAAAACCGGCGAAGTGTACAGTTGGCTGAAAAGTAAATAAAGAAAACAATGAAAACGGCAAAATACAAACGACTGCTGAATAAAATACAACGATCTGAGAGGTCTACCTTCCATAGACGAGGATGTTCATCGTCATCATCGACAATATAATGTTAATGATGTCAGTGATATGCTTAACGATGAGGATCGTGTCACCCCTGCTGGTTGAACTCCAAGCATTCCTTATAAGGAGATAATGCCAAAACTCTGCACTATCTTGAAATGCGAACAAGAAAGATTTGTCTATTATTTTGCATCCGAGAACAAAAACAAGAATGTATGTGTAATAACGGTATTTTCTCAGCTCAGTTTTCGGTCTGAACCTCCTAAGCTAGCGTTTCCGCCAAACAACCACCCAAGGTGCACAACGTGCATTAACACCCAAAACCAGGTCAAAAACATATGTACAACGCGTCGTTTATAAAGTGCATGCCGCGAAAACATTCCGGAAATTCTGAAACTTTCTGGATGCGCCATTGGCAATCGGCATTCGGCGAATTCTGGGTCGTGACTGGCTATTGGGTCCAGACTTTCGACCAATCAGAGTTCGCCTTGATGCTGGCCAGTCGCATGCGGTATAGGCTTCTTGGCCGTAGCATCGTCTAACTGCGAGCGGTAAACCGGATGAGGTGTTAACAGTACATTGTACATATGTACTTATCAATTCAACCGACAAAGGACTTATGGGACTTGGCAAATAGTACCACTACCGACTTTATGTTCGGATCAGACTTGCGCAATGCTTCTCAGTCTCTCAGATATAAACCATGAACCAAGAGTACGATGATTCCAGTTGCCAAGGTTTTGATCCCTGGAAAGTAATGGACCAGAGGAGAAAGAGGCAGGCGATGGGGGGGGGTAGCATAACCCACTAAAAATGTGGAATCATTGTTTGATGACTGAGGAAGCTGGGCAGCTAAGCACTGTAAGCGGTAGCTTTGATGCAAGAGCGCCACAGACAGCGTGATTGAGCAATGCCTGCCGGTATGAATAACCACTGATAAGTCTACTCTGGGGTCCCCATCCAAGGAGGCAGTAGTTGTCAACCCGCCTGGGCTTACTGGTTGGTGCTTAGTGCTCATTAGTTCATTACCAGATCACTGTCCGCCTCTCGGCCGTCTGAAATGGCCACGGGACTGGGCGACAAGAGCTAAACGAGGTGGGTCTTCCGACGTGGGAAATACATGTGCAAACCAACGTAACCTATGGAACTTGGTTAGCCCGTCCATCGCGGGAGAGGTACTCACCAAAACCATGTGGCGTACCACAGTAATTGCTAATCCGCTTTTCTCACCAGAACCGGTAGATGCTTCAGAAGCATCAGCGAGAAAACACAGAGTTTTCTGGGGGGGGGAGGGCTATAGTTCACGTTTCTGACTCATGAGGCGGCAAGGACCACATGGCCATTGTGTATATTTTATCCTTGACAGACAAGCTGACGCCAGGCACGCGTCATAGGTGTCGCAGGCCGACAAAAGCATTCCCGATTTGCTTCGGAGTCACTTAGGGTTAAACAGGAAGATTCTTCGAGTGCGTTCGAAGAGCAGCTATATGTTTTACGCGTAAAGCAGGACTGAAGCAGTGGGTACCTTATTCTGGACACTCACAGTGATGCCACATCAGTGCCAGAGGTTGGCAAACACCGCCCTGGCCTGCCCTATTCTGAAAGCAATTGCAATTGGGAATTATGCAACTACCCACATCAAATCCTTCACCTGCAAAGACGACATCTGGGTTCGAAAGCACCCAGTATTATCGTAGCAAGTGTGGAGCGAATGTCACGCAGTGTGGAAGAAGTATTTGCTACTGAGCGTGTAATCGCCGAAGATACCATTGGCGTACACGACCTGTCGGAAAAGGACCGGAAGCGAGATACAGGAAAGGAATTCTCGAGTACCATTACAATCATCATCATTGTTGATTCCTGTGAATCAACAGCGGTGTGCGGTTATTTCCCTGTTTGTTGTGACTACTCGTGAGTAACATGACTCACGCCTGTTTTACTATAACGCCGCTTGGCTTTCCCACCGTCCGTTCCACGGGTTTTCGCTTCTGATTAAGGTCTGCTTACTCTCTAGTTACTAGTTTCAAGATTTTTCTGCCTGCCCATCTTCCCTTGAAATTTGGTATCAATTCAATCTATTTGTGTGTCTGTTTCGACGGAAAAGTGCATCGACCAGGGATCGAACTCTGAGCCCCTCGGATTGGAGACGAGCGCACTTTCCGCAGCTCCAACTCGAGTTCTCCGGCAGTCCTGTTTTTGTATTACGTTTGTATTACATCTTACCCAATAAACTTTGTTGAGACTTTGTGTTAAACTGGCCTAAGCTCGCATTCCGATTTGCCACGTAGCACGTGCTGTTGCGTCACGCTGTCAGCTACAGACGGCAGACAGTTTCCCGAGCTTACTGACTGCTTTCTGCGGTGTTACTTCTGTTCACGGCCTATTTACACTGTCTGACTGCCCGTATCCGAAGCCCCGCTGCCTCGGTATCCCTTTTTCTGCTCCTACCAATTGTGCTATCATTGAATGTACTTTCTGCTTAAGTCAAGATGTTTATTAACCCATTTGCTCATAGAACCAGCTCTCAACACAGCATCTACTGCCCTCATCCGTCTGTTCCTAACGCCTACTGAATAAGAACTGCGTGCAGTGCGATAGCTCCAATCGTCCTGTAAGATCTTTACAATCATCATCGACAACACATCAATGTTCGACACTGATGCATCACTACTATACGACAATAATTAATCTGAGAGCCTTGTCATGGAGAAAAGAATAAAGGGAGGGGAAGGTACCTAGAGCTAGCCTACTACAATCATTATGAGGTGTCTATACCTCCGGACATTCATTCAGACAGCCTGGATAGAAGTGGACACCAACAAAGCTATTGACATCGATTAGCAGCCATATTGTTGAAGTGTCTCCAATCATGCAATAGAAGGGATCACCCGGACCCTATCCGGGAAGACGAGTCACACCGACAACACCCAGACTTCTCGCAATCACTGTCATACTCCTCTGTCAGGTCAAAGTCTGCCATTCTGCAATAGGTCCACCTTTGATAACTTCCGAGTTAACTTGTTTTTATATTCAAAACAAACGGCGATTGGTCGGACGACTGCCAAAATCCATAAGAGAACGGGTAGAGTGGAACTCAACGAAAAGTTGCAGAAGACCGTCGTGCAATCGCTGAAGTCATACAGCCTACCGATCGAACACTAGGAAGTAGCTATGCAGGATGCACCGTATTTCATTCATTCCTTACTACGCATCGCGACAGACGCAACACCTCATGGGTAGTTGTCTCTGTATAACCGAAATTTGGTTCACCTCGGCTGTCACTCCCGGACTAGATCGTTACTTAGGATTCTCTATTAGGAGACGAAATGTTCGCTCCCCAAAATACGAACCACTTGTTGAGAAGTCGAATTCATCGATCCTCAGCCAAAAATGATCAGTAATACTACGGCAAACCTGTAGCGTGTTTGGTTTTCCATGATAGAGCCAGGCAGCATGCGTCACTAAACAGTGTTAAACAGATCACTGGTTGCTATGTGGGCTAGATCTGAACCAACAGGCTAACGTTCTCCAAATTTCTGTTCTGTTCAGTTTATCAGCTATAAACCACACACTGCTACCACAGCTGCTACAGTTTCGGTTACTGGAAAATGGGACAGCATTGGAGGCGATGGCATAATCGTCGGTATTTTGCTCTGAAGCGGGTAACTGGACAGCTACGTATTGAAGGGGGCAGTTTTGAGGCAGGGGCGCCAATGACAGTGGTCGAACTGTGTCCGCCAGTTTCATTAACCAATTAAGTCCCGGGGTCACGATCCAGGGAGGCGGCAGCTGCCAAGCCGACTAAGCTTATTGGTTGGTGCTATCATGCTTCATTGCCTAGTCATAAACTGTTTACTTCTCCCTCAATCCCACTCAGCACAGGGCTGGGCAAAAGAGCACTCGGAGGCAGACGGTCCTCTGACATGCGAAGTGCGTATCCTAACCAATGTAACCCATCAAACGTGAGAAGCCCATCCATTGTGATAGAGTTCTTTTTTCTAAAACCATCTGACGTACCTCAGCATTGCTAATGTTCCAACCAGACCCGACCAACGTGTCAAACACACCTGACACCATTCGTACCTCTTCCAAGCGTAGAGACCAACCATTCGATCCATAAAGCAGTTTGGAATACTGTCACGGTGATTACCCTATCCTTGATAAACAAACTGACGTCACTTCGGTGACGTGTCTGGAGTGGCCAAAAACTGCCCCGGTCTTCTCGACTTGTAGGGGTACTTCACATTTTGCGGGTGTAAGGCACATATCGAATCGGGCGGTAGTTACTTAGGTTGTTTGAAATGGTTTGCATGTTTGCAGCACCCAAATTAGGGACAGCAATATCGTCTGCGTACTCAAAGTCCACGAGCGAACGACTCGGGAGCATTTTGATATCGGAGTCAGGCACAGAAGTCTCACACAGCACGTCAATAACAAAGTAGAAGAGGGCAAACTTTTCCATCACAAGACTCGGGTAACGCAACTGAAAACTCTCTGTATACCCGTAGGCGCCCACATACAGTGACTTCATAAGGGATAAAAGTCAGGGAAAACCATCTTTGATCGCCAAACCTCCCGACGATAGAGTCAAAATCAGCTTCCAGGTAAAAAAACGAACGTGGGACGTCTGAAGGAGGGGCATTGTTCGAGAACTCGTCTCAAGGTAAATATGTGATGGATGCATCCTCGGCCAGGGCGAAACCCAGCTTGATTCTCGCGAATCTGTCTCTCCTGACAACCGGCCAAACTGTGCGAATTCCAGAGAGCATCTTGGGCACCACGGCTACCAGGACGAAGCCAAGATGATTTTCGCATGACATCCTCGAGCTCTTTTTAAAGAGTGTAATCACGGCCAAGCCGCTCCATTCCACTGGTATTCTGTTTTCATTCCAAATCTTCCGTGGTAGGGTCGTCAGACTGTTCACCAGGGCTTCATCACTGAAAAATGTGGGTTCAGGCCATCCGGAATGAGTGCCTTGACACGTTGGAGGCGTGATATTTCAAACTATATTTCTGTTGTTGAGGGCGGGCGGTATCGATGTTCCTCCAGAGGTTGCGATGAAGGACGCCAGCTAAAATGCTACTTAAAGTATTCAGCCCATAGACTTCGAAAACGAATTACCGTTCAATCTTTTCGCTGACACACCGAGCTCGAGACAGTTCACTGGTAAGGGTCCGTTGTTCGAAACCAATCTCAGAAACTCGGCTGCTCCTGTCTAGGTTTGGGCAACCTGGCAGTGCCTCAGCCCTTGCGCTTCCTTCAGGTTGTATGGCAAGATAACAAGATAATCGTCCAATTGTAACACCCTTTCGGTGTCTACCTGCAATGCCAATGGAAAGGGGCAAGGGGGCTGCGATACTGTCAGGTTGTACAAGCCTGGACAGGAGCAGTCAAGATGCTGAGGTTGGATTCGAACCACGGACCTTCCGGTCCGTAAGCTGGCGCCTTAACCACCGAGCTATCTCGAGCTCGGTTTCATTGCAACTAGGCACCGAAATTGTCACAAGTGAACGACTATTATTATTGGTCATCTACTTTTGGCCGGTTAGTCGAACAAGCCGAAACAGAGCGCTGCCGTTGCCTGCAGCCTCCATATCATGGCTCTTAGAAACCCAACAGCGTTCTGTCATTCTTTAGGCTCCTCATTATTCGGTGTTTGGGGACTTGCGTGCGCTCTTTTGGCCACTAACTGCTGGTATGGCTTTTCTGGCAGCAATAAGATCTGCTGATCTCGTCATCATCATCATCAACAGCATGACATCAGTGTTCAACACCGATACTTCACTGCCGTACAACCATGATTTATTTGAAAGCCTTATTGTGAAGGAAAGAATAAAGGTGGACGGGGAAGGGACTTAGTGCTAGCTTACTGCAATCATTCCGAGGTGCCTACACCTCCAGACACTCATTCAGGCAATCTGGATAGAAACTGACAACAAGATCGCCACTGACATCGGTTGGCAGCCATATCTTGCAGC
>SJOL01009574.1:162283-172487 GCA_004794785.1 Opisthorchis felineus | reverse complement strand
AGTCACTAATGGTGTGGCCTGCTTTCAAAGCACCATAGACAACATCATACGCGAGGAAGATATGCTCGATACATCCGCATATGTTGACAATGTTACCGTGTGTGGTCGCGATGCCCAGGAACATGATCGAAATTTGAAGAAATTCCTAGAGGCCTCAAAACGTCGCGGTATTACATTTAACCACGAAAAGAGCATCATAGCTACTGCGAAAGTACTATTACTAGGATACGAAATATCTCATGGTATGATAAAACCGGACACTGAACATTTTCGAGCCCTAAGGGAGTTGCCTCATCCATGTGACATCCGTTCACAACGAAGATTGGTCGAAATGCTGGCATACTACGCACACTGGATCCCATGTTCTTCGGATAAAAATTAATCAAATTGTCCACAATCAGATCTTTCCCATTCCAGATAGCGTACAAGATGTACTGAATAATATAAAGCACGATTTGGAAAAGGCCGCCGTGTTCAACATAGACTACACTCGTCCACTCGTTGTGGAAACTGATGCTTCCGACGTAGCCGTTGTGGCCACTCTCAATCAAGACGGGTGCCCGGTAGCTTTCTGTTCACGCACTCTGTCACACAGTGAGCGTCATCATTCAGCAATCGAGAAAGAAGCGTACGCGAGTGTTGAAGCCCTGAGAAAATGGAGACACTACCTGATTGGCAATCACTTCACACTTGTCACGGATCAAAGATCGGTCGCCTTTATGTACGACAAACAGCACAAAAGCAAAGTGAAAAACGACAAAATCCAGAGATGGAGACTTGAACTATCCTGTTTTCATTATGATGTCCAGTACCGTCCAGGTAATCAAAATAAAGCCGCTGACGCACTCTCGCGGACTGATCACATATCTGCGATGTCACACATGGATCTCAAACATCTTCATAACACGTTATGTCACCCCGGCATCACGCGGATGCTTCATTTCGTTCGCTCGAAAAATTTGCCTTTTTCAATCGAGGACGTTAAGGCGATTACAAATCAATGTAGTATTTGTTCAGAATTGAAGCCTCGTTTCCTCAATCACCCTTTTGGCAATCTTACTAAAGCTACACAACCGTTTGAACGCGTCAGCATCGATTTTAAGGGCCCACTTCCATCGACTTCCAACAACAAATACCATTTAACAATGATCGACGAGTACTCCCGTTTCCCATTCGTCTTCGCGTGTACGGATGTGTCCTCATCCACCGTGATCAAGTGTTTTAATCAGTTGTTCTCTTTGTTCGGAATGCCCTCATACGTCCATTCTGATCGTGGTGGAGCTTTCATGTCAGGTGAAGTACAAACGTTTCTTCAGGACAGGGGTGTGGTAACCAGTCGAACTACCCCATACAATCCACGCGGTAACGGACAATTCGAACGGCTTAATGGTACTCTTTGGAAGTCTATCACTCTGGCGTTGAAGACCCGACAACGGGACGTTACTGAGTGGGAATGCGTGCTTCTAGATGCTTTGCACTCTGTTCGCTCTTTATTGTGCACCGCTACTAACGCAACACCACACGAAATATTTCTTAACTTCCACCGGAGGCCAACGTATGGCACCTCTCTTCCGACTTGGTTATCGACTCGAGGCCCCGTTCTGTTAAAAAGGATGACACGTTCTTCCAAATACGATCCGTTAGTGGAAGAGGTGGAACTTGTCAACTGCAACCCGCAGTATGCCTGCGTTCTTTTCCCGAACGGAAAGGAAGAAACTGTTTCTCTTAGACATCTGGCACCCAAAGCACACAATATTTCCGATGTCTATTTAACCGAATCAATCGAAGGTGTAGCGGCTCCTTAGGACGAGACTCAATCATACTCGATTGATCCTCCTGGAGGCGAAACGGCACCACCAGAACAATCCAGTGAAATTCCAGAGAATGTCCTACAGTACATCACAGACCAACAACGTGTTCGACCATATGATCTTCGAAACCGCGAAGCCTAATCTATATTCTCCTGACAGTAATCCCTCCGGCGGGGAAGAATGTTATATACTAGTGTTGTGTTAAACTGTTTACTTGCTATTCATTAAACTAACTGTGTTTCCTAATGTTCTAGCTGATGTACTGAAATTGTTAGAGGATTAAAGCCAATCATTCGGCAATCCTCGTTCTCCATCTCTGACTCAATCATTCGAGTGCACAACATGGGGCACAGCTGTTTCCGGTATCAAAAGCCATTCCCATTTCCTGGGCTCCCGATGTCCACCGAAGCTCTCGGTCTTTCCTCAGGCTCTTTACCGGTTGGCATTTGGGGCATTTGTGTGCGTCGTCGTACTCGTTGCCTGGTGGTATGAAGTTCCTGGCATCAATCAGGATTAGCGATCTCGACGATATCCAGCGGTCATTTGATCGTATCGAAGAAGTTGGACAGACAGCACTAGTATGGCTCCTTTCACATATTGCCATGCTTCGTTCACATGATAGCTACCAGTAAAGTGTTGGTTTACTGTAGAGAGTAGTTGAGCTGGCTCAGATCGATGCTGCTGGACAATGGTAGTTCTCTGAAGATGGTGGATTGGCGTGTTTCTTGCTGACTTGCGAGCGCCTGAAGGGAAACGAACTGTCAGGTGTGCACGCGCCATGGCGTGATCGGAATCAAGTTGCGTGCCCGAAAAGGAACGGCAGTCTTGAATTGTAGCTCTCCACTGGTGGCTGATAGTCATGTGATCCAACTGGGACCACGGTTGATTTGCACTCGATCGCCTCCAGATTACGCGAAGCTAACGTTTATGCTGAAAGTTAATGATGGTCAGAAGCTGGGAGTCGTGCTCCGTTGTCTGCGCGACAAGCACCGACTCCGAACTGACAACCCAGGTGTGATTCCATAGAGCTCAGACGACCGACTCGGCCATTCATATCGCCCGCAAGGATCAAAACGTCGGTGCTTCTTGCTCGACGAATGAGCCGGATAACACTCCACAGAAAGTATCCCTCTCAGCGTCAGAACTGCAGTCCGTTGGGGCATACACCGACACTACAAACAGGCATCTTTTTTATGTCTAGGCACAGCTGAGTTAGAAAACGTCGGCCATAAAAACCGCACACTCCGATCGCCCAACGGTTGATCATGACCACCGGCGCACTATCCAGTACGGTCGAAATACTTTTAAAACCAGAGTCTGGGGCTGCTTAGAGGTAGCTGCTGTGCTCAGCCGCATTAGGAGTCAGACCGCTGTCCTCCTCCCTGCGCCCTCAGGACAGGACAACCTCGTGCAACCAAGTAGGTCAGACTGTTGATGTATGGGAAGGGTCCTTCAAGAAGCTCTAAACACCGTTGTCTCGCAGCTCAGACTTTTAAGTCAGAGGCTAAGGGAAGAGTCTCCGGACAAATCCGCACCTTTTCCCACTGCCTTATAGGTCAGACTTTTGAGTTAGAGCTCAAGGTGGAGCACCCCACTTCTTCGGGTTGGGCAGATGGGAAGTATCAACCGCCCCTACAGGTCTCCGTTCACTGACTCCTCCCAATACGCCCCTCACTCAAGCCCCCCTGGTTCACTTAGCTGTCAATCACCAAACCGTTGCTCCATAACTAAGCTTCTAGCTTGTATGTTGTGTCTCTGAAACGCACACACAAGATTCCAATTCAGCCATCACCTCAAACCGCTCTGAGTGAAACCACATTCCAGCATTTTAATCTTCGGGCGTCTGGTGATCCTGATGCAATGGGCTCCTGGTATATACGGTGTGGGAGTTGTGCTTGGCCTCAGGGTTGAATGCGCCTTACCACACTGTCTCTGCGTTGTTAGGTTGATTGGTTCAATGAAGATCAATGTACCTGGTGGCGGTAAACGAAGTTCGTTCGCTCACACAAAATCGTTCAGCTGTAACAACCTTTCGGCGCCTAGCTGCCATGCCACCCGAAGGAAGCAAGAGGGCTGGGATACTGCAAGGTTGGCCAAGCCTAGGCAGGAGAAGTCGAGATGCAGAGGTCGCATTCAAACCACGTACCTTCCGGTCAGTAAGTTCGCGCCGTAACCTGTGAGCCACCTCGAGCTCAGTTATGTGCTGAACATCGTCTGATTCTAGCCAGTATAAACTTTCAATACAAGCGCTCACATCATGTGACTTGGAGACCAGACTGCAAGCCAGCTGTGGACTTAGTTGGACCGGATGGCTATCAGTTGCCGGTGGAGGGTGGAGAGCTTCGATACAAGATTGTCGTTCATCTTGGAGTACTCCAGTGGACTCCGACCGTGGCATTGTGCAGGCCTCCTCTCGGGAACGCGCCGGTTGATCCATAGCCATTCAGTTCATCACCCGCAGAGCGACCCTGAAGCTCAAAAATATCGATTTTATTTGGCTGAGATGCTTCCAGAACTCGACGGGTACGATGGTTGTGATGGTGATTAGGATGACCATTGGTGAAAGGTGTAAAGAACCATGCTCACAGCTTTTAAAACCTTCTGAGGTCGCTCGCACACCCCAATGAATACTGGATCTCATCACGCCCAGTCCTGACTGAAGCTAGGAAAACTATGCTAGCAACAAACAACTGTGACGGCATGCGCAGATCTCTCAAATGACGAACAATGAAGAGCCTAAGGATTGACGGAGAGCGTTGGTAGGTCGCAAAGCCCGAGAAATGGAAAGAGCTTGTGTAACAGGGAACAATCGCACCCTGTTCCAGATAATCCGATCAATTGGTCAGAGGAGGGTAGTTGTTAGTGAGACTATCTCCGAAAGAGGGGCCTCAATCAATTCACAAGAACTTCGCCTTGAAAGATGGGCTGAAAAATTTGAAGAACAGTTCAGCTGGCCCGCATCAACTCACCCTCTAGAGGGAGCAAACGAAACCGAGTGGAACGTGAATATCAGTCCGCCATCGCCTACGGGAGTACAGCGTGCAATTTCGCTGCTTCAGTGTAACGCAACACGCGATTTTCACTTGCACTATTCAGAGGCCATGGACCGTCCCTCATGGTTATCCTGACGACTTTACTCTAAAGTATCTGAAATGCGGAAAAATAACAAGGTGAGTCCCACATTAAGGAGCCGTACAAGATAATCGTGCAAAAACCACCTGGACATCAATCTAGTGATGTTAGCTTCTAACGTGTGGCATTACATCACCTGGAGAGTCAGATTGGTGAGAATCACTCTAGGTTTCATCATGACCAGGGCTGCATCGATCATACCTTCACTTTGTGACAAGTGTAGTGCTGCGCCTTCTGTCGACCAACAATGATCGTCTTTCTCGACCTCAGATCTGCTTGACTCCAATGACCGTCAGAAACTGGGGCAGTCTGGCGAAGGGTGTCTTCTTAATCTGTCTCACAAACGATCCATATGCATGTGTCTAGGCGAATTCTCTCCTGAGTTCAACACATCCACTGGTGTCAGGCAAGAGTGCACCCTGCTGCCCTTTCTCTTTAATTCCCTGCTGCATACAGCAGGGCGGGTGGGCGAAAATAGGCTTTCTTCCTCCTCTTTCACACACTTTTTCCTCCCCCTCACCCCACCCCATTAATAACTGTCCTTGTAGGCCCGTCAGTCAGGACTGATGACTCCGTTCGTCCTGCATCGGTTTTGCAAGCAACATCGGCGCGCCATTAGGGCGTGATATCCTCCGGCAGCTCGAAGTCAGTATTCAGGCCTCGAAGCCCAGTCTGTCTGCCTGCTTCTAATGTTCGCACTCTGAAGCAAGCAGGACAACAAGCTGCTCTTGCACTCACATTGGACAAGCTGGACATTGATGTGCTGTGTATCAGAAACAAGAATTCAAAATGCAAGCACAGTGGCCGAGCTAACTGTCCCATCATCCTCCACTCGTTTCCGGGTGCGCACCTCTGGCGATCCAGAGGCCGCTGTGCAGGGGTTGATATCGTTCTAAGTCACCGAGCGAAAGAATCCTTGATTGACTGGATACTCGTTGATAGTCGCATCTGTGCAGTTCGTCTGGCCACCTACGTGGAGTCTCAGAAGCAGGAACTTGGCCGCAGTCTGTTTATCGTGTCTGCTTACGCCCCAACCAACTGTAGCTCTGACACCATTTGGCCAAGTTTTATGACGCCTTGAATGCCCTGTTGCGGCGAGCTAGAAGCTCAGATATTGTTGTGGGCGGACTTAGTGCATCTGAGACTGGAAAAACGGCGCCCACCAACAGCGTGCCAGCTACGAGCTCAAATTGATCACATCACCATCAGTTACCGATGGCACGGATTAATAACTGAGTGTCACTCGTTTTGGAAGACATTTGTGGATTCCACGCGCTCGTCCGGAGTCGCTCCTCCCTTTGTATTCCAGGGCCGCGTACGGCGCTGTTAGGCGGAATTCCACATCGATACCACTCGCATTTAGGCGCTGCTACGGCCGAGAAGCCTATCCCAGTATCTAGGCCTTATCCATAACAATTTACTTTTCTAAGGATACAATACAAGCGCTGCTGCGACCCGTGTTTCGACACAGATCCAAATTCCCCAGACGCCACTGCACGCTGGAATCATTGGTTCCGAACCTTCCAAACGTTTCTGGACACTGTCGACTCGCCTAATCTGAGAAAACTCGAAACCTTGATTCATTTTGTCGATGCACCTGTTTACATCGCTGATTGTCTCGATTATGGATCCGCTATACACTTGAAAAGTTGTAAGTTCATCCAAAGAATACGATTTATGCTTGCCGCCCTGTTGAATAAACTGACCACCATCATACCATCTTTTGGCATGCGCCTTGCACCTTCAAAGTGCAAAGTCATGCTTCAGAACGTGCAGTCTTTGAACATACCCCTTACAATTCAAGGAGAATCACTGGAGGTTGNGATGATGATGATGATGATGATGATGATGATGATGATGATGATGATGATGATGATGATGATGATGATGATGATGATGATGATGATGATGATGATGATGATGATGATGATGATGATGATGATGATGATGATGATGATGATGATGATGATGATGATGATGATGATGATGATGATGATGATGATGATGATGATGATGATGATGATGATGATGATGATGATGATGATGATGATGATGATGATGATGATGATGATGATGATGATGATGATGATGATGATGATGATGATGATGATGATGATGATGATGATGATGATGATGATGATGATGATGATGATGATGATGATGATGATGATGATGATGATGATGATGATGATGATGATGATGATGATGATGATGATGATGATGATGATGATGATGATGATGATGATGATGATGATGATGATGATGATGATGATGATGATGATGATGATGATGATGATGATGATGATGATGATGATGATGATGATGATGATGATGATGATGATGATGATGATGATGATGATGATGATGATGATGATGATGATGATGATGATGATGATGATGATGATGATGATGATGATGATGATGATGATGATGATGATGATGATGATGATGATGATGATGATGATGATGATGATGATGATGATGATGATGATGATGATGATGATGATGATGATGATGATGATGATGATGATGATGATGATGATGATGATGATGATGATGATGATGATGATGATGATGATGATGATGATGATGATGATGATGATGATGATGATGATGATGATGATGATGATGATGATGATGATGATGATGATGATGATGATGATGATGATGATGATGATGATTTATGCTTGCCATCCTCTAAAAGCAAGCAAACAAGACATCAGCCAAGATGTCGACCAGTTTGTTCAAAAGCTTTGATGAACGGACTTCAGTCTGCTACCTTTATAGAAAGACTTCTGGCTCAAAATGAACTCACTCTAGATGGAGCGCATGAATTGGCTAGGTCATTAGCATTGGCCCACAAACAAGCTGTCATACACACATAACAAACCGATATCATTTTCTGCGGCTGCAGCGTCTTTAAAGACATCTACGCTTACCCGGCCACACTTAATTTCCCCCTGATTACAAACATCTCTTGTCAATCAGTTCTCAGATATGTTGTTTTTGCGGTCGTTCCAGGCATCCACGATCCAAATACCTTGCGAGAGAAGCGATTTGTAAATCACACGGCAAAAACGCCATTATTGGCGTGTTTATCGATCCAAATCTATCAAACATCACTCAAATTGTACGACTGATTCTTTCCTATCTTCTCTGTTAACTGCTGCAGCCTCGAATTGTCTGTCCCGCACGGTCGCCAACATAAAAGCAAACGGAATATCACCTCAGGACCTCACAGATACAGGAAGTTCGGGCAGTTTTATATCCCCTTTGGTAGTTCGTACACATGGCCGCGAGGTATACGCTAACGATTGGGATTACCATGGAATCCGTCTCTGTCGTGTTCATCTAGCGGCTACTGCTACGTATCCATCGATTAGAGGTATTGCTTACGAAAAAATCAAACTGTTGGTGTTGCCCAATCTATGTGCTGACGTGCTGTTATACCACGACTTACTTGGTCCATTCACCCTCTGCGGTGTAACTGCTACTACGGTTGAATCACCTCTCTTCGCTAGCCTCTAGACGCTTACCCGTTACGGCGATTGGATAAAATGATTGAAGAAATTTCCCGACATGCTGTGTTTAGCACCTTAGACCTACTGAGTGCTTACCATCAAGTTCCAATCAGTGCGAAAGACCGTACACGGCTTTTGAAGCGGAGAACTGTTTCAGTTCCGTCGTATTCCTTTCGGTGTAACCAACGGAGTGGCATGCTTCCAACGTACTACTGACCATGTAATCAAGTCTGAAAACTCGAGTGGCACCTACGCTTACATTGACGTCACTATTTGTGGGACTACCCAAAGCGACATGACCGGAAACTTAAATCTTTCTATGAAGTAATAAAAAATATGGAATTACCCTTAACTGCAAGAAAAGCATCATAGCAGCCAAACAGATACGCTTCCTCGGCTATGAAGTCTCTGAAGTTATCAAACAAGATCCTGAACGAATGCACTCTATCCATCGATTCCCTCATCCACATGACGCTAAATCCCAACAAAGAGTTGTTGGCATGTTTGCTTACTATTCGCAATGGATACCATACTTCTCTGACAAAATCAGTGTGCTTGTCAGAAATAAGACTTTCCCCTTACCGGAGCGTGTACAACAGTCCTTCGAAAATGTAAAGGAGTTAGAGAACGCTAAGTTTGTGACAGTCGACTATAACGCACCTTTGGTTGTCGAGACGAACGCCTCGGACATAGCCATTGCTGCATCTCTGACTCAGAACGGCCGACCGAGCGAAAAGAATCACTCTGCTATTGAGAAAGAGGCATACACCATCGGTGAATCTATCCGTAAATGGAAGCATTATCTATTCGGGAAGCACTTCAAGCTTATCACTGACCAGCGGTCGGTTTCCTTTATGTACGGTGTCGCAGAAAAAACGATAAAATCCAGCGATGGAAAACGGAACTCTCCGCTTTTAGCTACGATGTCAGCTACAGACCTGGAAAAGACAATCTGGTGGCTGACACCTTATCGCGTAGCATATGCGCCAATGTGATCGGCAATAAATTAAAAGAAATTCATTATTCCATGTGCCATCCCGGAATCACTCGCATGCATCACTTTGTTCTTTCCAAAAACTTGCCGTTTGCCCTCCAAGATGTCAAAGACATCACCACAAAATGTGCGGTTTGTGCCGCCATCAAACCGCAATTTTACAAACCACCCCCGCTACGCTCATCAAAGCGACTCAACCATTCGAACAAATTAGCGTCGATTTTAAAGGACCTCTGTCTTCTGTTACTCGAAACCGACATCTCCTTACTATCGTTGACGAGTTTTCCCGTTTTCCATTTGCCTTCCCCTGCGCAGATACATGTGCATCTACCGTTATTAAATGTCTATGTGAACTGTTCTCTTTGTTTGGTATGCCTGCATATGTACATTCGGATCGTGGCTCCTCATTCATAGCTGACGAACTGTCTACGTTCCTACATGACAGAGGAGTTTGCACCAGCCGAACTGCTTATAATCCCCAGGGGAACGGGCAAGTCGAACGCCTCAACGGGACACTCTGGAACGCAATCCAGCTCAGACTCTGGACGAAAGGCCTTCAAACCTGTCACTGGGAGTCGGTCCTATCAGATGCCCTCCACTCTATACGGTCCCTTCTCTGCGTCCCCACGAATGCCACTCCACATGAACGAATGTTTAGGTATGAACGTCGGTCATCCTGTGGTTTGTCTATACCAACTTGGCTAACTACTCCGGGACCTGTTTTACTGAAAAGATTTGACCGTGCC
>SJOL01009574.1:80220-158241 GCA_004794785.1 Opisthorchis felineus | reverse complement strand
ATACTGTCAGGGCGCCCACACCTAGACAGGAGGACGATTAGGGTCCTCAACCAAAGCCTTTGGCTCAAAAGCCTAACCGCAAGGCAGCGGTGTTTGGCAGGAAATGCAAATGCATTACCATTTCTACGGAACAAGCCGCCAAATGTTCCAACCCCCAACCTGGAGGACCAGGAGACTGTGTTCGTCAGACCTATACCCATTGACCAACCTGGTATGAGAGACTCTGTGAGTGTCGCGGGGACACCCCCCAGTATAGCTCAATGGGTCGCTGAGGTGCGCAAACCGTCACACCACGGTAAGGTCCAGTCTCTTCGTGACGGACGCAGACACAACAACACCCCCGTGCCCGGGCGATGCACCTGCATCTCCAAATACACATGACCCTGGCATCTCCGATTTAGCCAGGCTCCAGCAGCGTACGCGACCCTCATTTTAAAGAACCGAGAAGCCTGACCACACTTATCATTACCCCCTAGTAGATTTTTACAATCATTCATTTAGTCCCTGTGTACGAGTTACCCCTCTCTATACACAATCAAACGGCCCGGGTGAATGTCATGGCTGTCCTTTGTGTTCCCATTATCGATTCGTACTAACCATGCTTCTCCTTTACTTTCAGTTTATGTAGGTCTCGTCTTCGACAAGTGAAGCGCTATTCAATCTACGCAAGTCAGTCTTGATCTCGCACTCAATCAGGATCTAGGCCCTATCTGTAACATCTACCATCAGATGTGAATTCACACTGGGTTGAAATCACCCCCCTTTACGCTTTCAATTTTTTCCTCTTCTACCCTACCCCCCCTCCCCCTTCTCCACAGGTCACAGCACTAAGACTGACCATTTTGTTAACCGCGTATCACGCTCAACTGCAGCTTCCGTACGTCCGAATTCAGTGACAACCCTAAACACTTCGAAATCTGTTATCAAACCCCGAAAGCCGGTCTGCTTAGCTGACTTCAATTATCGCAAGTAGGACAACAGGTGGCTTATGCTCGTGCGCTGGATTCCTTCTGTATTGATGTATGCTGTCTGCCAGAAACAATGTTAATTGAAATGACTGCTCCCTCGCTCTCTCCTACGTTCCCGCTGCGCATCCCTGGTTATGCAGATGCCGCTGCAGCTGGATATGCCGGAATGGGTATTGTACTGAGCGATCGAACTGATGCGTCCCTACTTGATTGAATACCCGTTGATAGTCGCCTCTGTGCGGTTCGTTTGGCAACGTCTCGAGGAATATAAGGTCCGTCGTGCCTCTTTTATTGTGTCTGCTTGCGCCCCTGCCAAAGACAGTTTCTATGACGCACTAGTTACTCTGTAGGTCCAGATATCGTTGTGGTTGTTGGTGACATGGACGCCCAGGTAGGTATACTAAGCACTGCTGAGACCCGACTGGGTGGTCCTCTTGGGTTGGATACGAGACACACGGACAACGGAAACCGTCCACTTCAGATGTCTTCCAATCACAGACTGTTCCTTTGCAGTAACAATTTCCAGAACAGCGGAAGCCGTATGACAACGTGATGTTCACCAACAAACCAGTCCCGAATCACATCGTCGGTGGCGAGGGTCGATCACTGCCTACCGCTCCTTCTGGAATGCCAGCGCAGACTCCATGCAGTTGTGTGCTGCTGCTGCTTTTCACTGCATTTTTCAGGTCTCCGCAAAACGCGCACACCTGGCTTAGCAACTGAAAAGCCAATGGACCCGAATACAAAACGAAACTTTAGGAACCGGCTCCCCGAACGCCTGTCGGCTACTGGGAACAGGCATCCACAGTGCTACTCAGCGCTAGAACTTCCGTTTGTGATACAACCCAGCCAATCTCATCCAAACATTGGATCACTGATATAAAAAAGATAATCGTTCAGCTGTAACACGCTTTTGGTGCCTAGCTGCCATGCCACCCATTGGAACCATGGGGTCTGGGATATTGCCAGCTTACCCAAGCCCAGACAGGGGGGTCGAGAGGCAGAGGTCGAGTTCGAACCACGTGTCACCTGAGGTACTGAAATTGTTAGAAGATTAAAGCCTATCATTCGGCAATCCTCGTACTCTTTTTCTGGCTCAATCATTCGAGTGCACAACACCACGGACCTTCCGGTCGGTAAATTAGCGCTCTAACCACTGAGCCATCTCGCCCTGATAGGACCGTGGCTTTGTTGAAAGCCCGGCGACAGACCTCGAAGCTTGGTGGACCCGAAAGGCCGAAGAAATGGAAGAGGCAAAAATGCTGTAAACATCGGCAGGCTGTTCCACTTGATCCGTTCGACTGGTCCTCGGAAGCTTCTTGTCAGCGAAGCTATCAGGGACCAGAATGGCTCTCTGATATCCATCAAAGCAGAATGTTTGTACCGCTTGGCACAATATCTCGGACAACAATTTCGTTGGCCACCTGCTATCTCCAATCCGAACTACCGGCCTTCAACAGAAAGGTGGACGGTGAACATGGAACGCCCTCGCCCCCAGCCTCAAAAGTATCCGAGTTTATATCTCTACTCAAGCGTAATCGTGCCCCTGGTCTCGACGACCTTCGACCTGCTCTGTTCAGGGATGGCAGCGAATTCCTTAGTCAGTGCCTGTCTAGCCTATTTGTGTCTATTTGGAAGAAAGAGACCGTTCCAGATAATTGGGGCGAGTCGATAATAGTGCCCACTTTCAAGTGAAGTGAATGTGGTAACCACAGAGGTGTTAGTTTGACTTCCGTTGTAACAAGGCTTCTGGCGTCACTGATTGTTTGGCGTCGCAGGACGGCACGCGAATCCTTGACTCGTGGGCATCAAGCGGGATTTCGACCGGGTAGAGGCTGCGTCGACCACATCTTCACACTCCCCAAAGTCTTAGAGCAACGCCTATGTACAGACGACCCACAATCTTGGTGTTCTTTGGCTTTAAGGGTGCGTTCGATTCTGCCTATCGGTCAGTGCTGTTAGCCACACTTGTTCCAGAGGTTTGCGAACATAATCCGATCCCTATATTTGCATACTTCTAAGCATGTGAGAGTGTATGTTGAGCTCTCCAAAATCTTCCCGACAAGAAGTGGTGTCCGACAAAAATGTCCACTCTCTCCTATCTCGTTCAACTTTGTCATTGATGAAATAATGAGGCCAACGCGGAAGGTTTTCAAATCCCGGTGTTCAAATTGCTTCCGGTGAGAGCCTTATCGATCTAGAGTACGCAGACAACATCGTGCTCATCTTTGAAGACCAAGGCTCAGCACAAGCTCTGCTAAATAAACTGACCACCATTATGCCATTTCTCGGTATGCGCCTTGAACCTTCAAAGTGCAGTCTTTGAACATACCTTTTCAATCAAAGGAGAATCACTTGGGATTGTGAAAAATTTTACATACCTAGGTAGTTTTATTAGCTCTGACGGAAGTGTGTCTGATGAAGTCAGCGCACGAATCTCGAAGGCCAGAATCAAGTTTGCTCATTTGCGTCACTTGTCGTGTCAAAACGGTATATCACTGGGTCTCAAGGATCGCGTGTACCAGGCTACAGTAAGGGCTGCATTGTTGTGTGGGTGCGAGACGTGGCCTCTTCGGATAGATGATGTGAGGTGTCCTCAGGTTTTTGACCGATGCCTCAGAAGCGTTGCTGGTGTCAGATGGCGTTACAAACTCGTAAAGAGGTAACTGGAAAACGGGTACTTGGTTGTGCAGCAGGTACTTCAATCGGGGAAAATATCCAGCACTATCAACTGCGGTGGCAAGGCCACGTTCTACGCATGCCGAATCACCGTCTACAGAGACCAGTGTTGTTCCCCGTGCCTCCAGAATGGCGCAAACCATGAGGTGGACAATGTATGACTTGGCAGAAGGGCGTGAAAGAGTTTACAAAGAGTTTGGGTGCTGTTGTTGCAGTACGCCTTCCAAGATAGGTCCCTGTGACCCTTCCTGCGATTGGCTGGAGATGTTGCAAGAAATGGCAGCTGACAGAAGTCAGTGGCGTTGGTGTTGCTAGTTTCTTTCCAGACTATCTGATTGAGCGGTTGGAGTTGTAGGCACCTCAGAATGCCTGCGATAGGCCAGCACCATGTCTCCTCACTCACCCACTCTTGTTTTATTCTTTTCATTCTAGGGCTTTAAACAGAAGTATATAAACTTTGTGGTTGCAGGGCAGTGAAGCATCAGGGTCAGCTGCTGTCTCTGATGATGGTGATGACGGTGATGATGATACTGGGAATTTTGCCTGTGGCATGGCGCCACCAGGCCCACTCAAGCATTGGATATCAGACAGAACACTGGCACTGATTGAATCTCAGAGAAATGTAACCGCCGGTCCCGAACATCATTTGGCCTGACGAATTATTAGATGTCAAGTGAAAGTGAGCGTGAAATTTGGTGGACTTGGAAGGCTAAGGAAATGGAAGAGACTCAGAAAGATGGTAATGCCCGAAAATTATTTCAGTTGATCTGTGTGATCGGTCCCCGGAAACCGCCTGTGAGTGGAGCCACCAAGGATCAGAGTGGAGCGACTACGCTGAATAAAGAAGAACGCTTCGACCGATGGACCGAGTACTTCAAACGATTCTCGTGACCACTGGTTGCCAGTCGTCTGGAGCCTAAAGCTGAGGTATAAACCTGAACGGTGAACCTGGAACCACCTACGACCTCGGAGGTTCATTACTGCATATGTTCTCTAGAACGCTACGGATCTCCTGGTCCGGATGACCATTCACCAACACTGTTCGAAGATGGGGGGTTGAAGTCCGCAGTCAGCGCCTGTCTGGTCTGCTTGCCTGCATTTGGGAAAAGGAGACAACCAAGGAGAATAAGTGGTAGAGCTCGTTTCCAAAAAAGAGGCTCGTACTGAGTGCGGTAATCACAGGGGTATCAGTTTGATTCCAGTCGTAACGAGACTATTGGTGTTACATTTATTTCGCCGCCTTATGGCTCGTGAAACACTGACTCGAGAAAAGCAAGTGGGATTCCAGCCTGGTAGGGGACTCTATTGAACAAATGTTCACACTCCGTCAGGTTCTAGAACAACGCCATACGTACAAGCAACCCACAATTTTAGTATTCCTGGATCTCCAAGGCGTGGTCGACTCGGTTGACCGGTCTGTCCTCCTTGACACACTTGCCCAGCAAGGAACACCACGGAAGTTATCGAGCATGATAAGTTCTTTGTGTTCTCAAACTTCTGGGCGTGTGAGTGTACGGAAGGCTCTCCAAAAACTTCCGTACATAAAGTGATGTCCGTCAGGAGTGCCCACTCGCACCATTCATATTTAATTTCGTTACAGATGAGATGATGAGACGAACGCTGGAAGGTCTTCAAAACACTGGTGTTCAAATAGCTGACGAAAACCCCGTCGATCTGGAATATGCAGACGACATGGTTCTCGTCTTCGAAGAGGAGAAGACCCAGGTGTTTTTGGATGAACATACCAGTCATCCCGCCTTTTGGTATGCACTTCCTACCCACAAAGTGTAAGGTCATGCACCTGAATAGGCAGTCACTGAACACGCCACTTACAATCTAGGGAGAGGCACTCGAAGTGGTGAAGCGTTTTACATATCCTGAAAGTTGTATTAGTCCTGACTATAGTGCGACATGAGGGCGATGTACGAAACTGCAAGGCTCGGGTCGCGTTTGCTAATTTGACAATCATGGCTCCAAATCGGTATATCCCTGAATCTCAAGATACGTGCACATCAGGCTACAGTGCAGGCTGTTTTGTTGTATCACTGTGAGACTTGGGCTATTCTAGCAGCGGAACTGACAAGTCTTCAGGTTTTCGACAACCGTTGTCTCAGAACCAAAGCTCGGGTAGTTTGGTGTCCACGAATCCGTAATGAGGCAATTAAAAAGCGAGTTTTCGGTTGCGCAACGGGGACTTCCATTAAGGAATGTGTTCAGTACCGGAAGCTGCCTTGGTTAGGTCTTGTACTGCGCATGCAGAACCATCGTTAGCTGAAATGAGAGCTGTTTTCCGTGCCCAATTCAGCGTGGCGGAAGTAGAGAGATGACCAACACTTGACCTGGTAGAGAGGTATGGAGATTGCGAAGCGTTTGGGTGCTGTCGGTGCGACTCGGCTTCCATGATGGGGACCACGTGATCCCCACTGCGCCTGGTTGAAGATGCTGCAAGATATGGTTGCTAATCGATGCCAGTGGCATTCTCGTTGTCAGTTTCTTTCCAGATTGCCTGATTGGAGTTGTAGGCACCTCGGAATGATTGTGGTAGACTGGCACTAAGTCTCTTACCCGTCCACTATTTATTATTTTCTTCAAAATAAGGCTTTCAAGTAAATCATGGTTGTACGGTAGCGAAGCAACAGTGATGTTGTGCTGTCGATGATGATGATGGCTTTCTCGCTGCGAGTGGAAACTGCATGCAACAGATTACATAAGTGTTGCCACCGCTAGTTCTAAGTGTTTACGGTTCCTTGGATGCTTATTTCCGATACTTCAACCTGTCAATACTATTGCTTTTGCACCATAAAATCGAGAGATGGTACTAGCCAATCAGTTGAAGCGCGGCAACTCTGACAACTAACAAGCACCGATGCTTTGAACCCTGGAAGCTAGGATGCTCGCCTTATCCAAATTACTTAATTATCCCCAGGGTTTGAACAAGAACACAGTGACGAACATTAATGTTTTCGGGAGCTCGTCATCAGGTCAGTCAATATCTAATGGCCAAAATAGGGGAGAAAATGAAATATGCAGCGAAGATTGGTTAGTGAAATGAAAAACGTGGAGACATGAACCATTGTTGTCTGCGCCCCCACGTCGCATCTAGTTGGATGCTATGAGACAGTTTACAGGGCCGTTGAATGACTTGGCTGGTTGATTCGTGTCACATGACCAAGGCAGACTCAGCGTTCGTAGGAAACGTTTTTGACAGCACAGTGCCGGGTTTCGCAGACGTATAGCGACTGCCTCGGCTGTAGTCAAGCAACGCCGTTGGATAGATACTGGCAGTCTATTGGGTACATGGTAAATGACATGAAATGACTCATTCGGAATGACTACGTGCCCGGTGTCAATTGAGTGGGACGCAATTGAGCTTTTGGCTGAACTGTTGAGTTTAATGGTATTCCGGTAAGAGAGGTGCTCACGTTTTCTCTTAGAAGGTTGCCCTGTCGTACGCCCAACACTCCGCTGAACAACAGCAGGAGAAAGAATACACAGCCATATTCTGGATGAGGACCGGCATCTTGTCTTTGAGGCACTGCTCTCAATGCGCCTCAGTACGACAAACCTACAAACTTAGTACGGCCAGTAAAATGTGGACATCGTCCCTGATCTGTCACCAGGACGAACAACTGCCCGTCTATGTTGTTGCTGTTCTCCAGTCTAACCATGTGGATTTAACCGTCCTACTATGAGCCAGTGATTAGAATTGGTCGTAATCGATTTGAGGAAAAGCAGAGGCTGTCATTCATGCTCTGATTCTACCACCTGGCCCCCATACGCACGAACCACAACTTGCAAGATGGTCGCAAACTTAACGTAATCGCGGAATCACGATCTTCTCAACAGATCCCTGCGAAATAAAAAAAACAGCCTTTAGTTTGTAGCTATGCAAACCAAGTCATCTATGCCTTCGATCTTTGTAAGTGAACAACGCTGTCTAATTGGACACTTAAGACCATTCGGGAGAAAACACCATAAATCCAGGGCATCAGCCATATCAAAACAGGGGCGTAAAAAACCGTGCACTCAAACAAATACACCCACGGAACATTGTGTACTGCTGCGTCGGAGGTATATGGGTGAAGTTTCCCTCTGGCAGAGCGAAACATATCATAGTATAAACGCCAGCTACTGTGGTCTATCAAAGGCTGGTATATTTATTTGGTGGCTAACTGTCGAAACGACGTTGATACATGTTGAAATGCGCGTAATTCGTGAGCATCAGTATCGCGACCCAAGCTGTAGTGTAGAGTGTCATTTTAGTTTACTTATTTGCAACTACTAGTGGTTTTCAGTCTTGCTTGCTGGGCTTCTGCACACGAACCTCCGTTCTATTTTCTGTCCAAAGAAGCCCCTACTTTCCAGCTCATCGGGCCTAGTGGACATTTTGCTGAACAAAGTCGTTCAGCAGAGCGCTTGGACTCAACATACCGTCGCACCCACCAGATACCGTGCAGGTCAACCACAATCCCTGCTGGACTTGATTATCACCAATGAAAGACACTTATTTGATCAAGTGTTAATAAATGCTTCGGTGGGAGATAGTGACCAGAGTGTGCTGACCTTGGATTTCATTTGCTACGGGGCCAGGAACCCCTAACCTCAAACGTGGATTCGGAACTCCTGCCCTTGAAGACTGCTCAGGGATGCGTTTCTTCCTTGACCATCTTAAACTGGAACCAGCGTCGGTGAGAGAGTCATTCAGAAACATTTTCGAGAGAATTCACTAGGCCGAGGCGATGCTCGTCCCGGAAAATCAGCGCGCAGTCGAACGGATCAAAAGCTTCCCAAAAGGATTCGACATCTTCTTGGGACGAGGTCCCAGCAATTCTTCAAGAAGATAACCACAGGAGAAACATAAGATGGGCTGGTATTTCTTAAGATGCCGAGCCGCTGAAAATCAGAAATCCACCGACGGAACGAAATAAAACAGGCCACGATAATAGACCTATTCGGGGAAAAGCAAAAATGTTCTATTTAAGTGCATGAGGCTACAGGCCTATTAGCTTTACTAGCATGCCGTGCAAGGCAATGAAACGCATTATGAGGCTTGTCATCTTAAATTACCTCAGTACAAACAACTTGATATCCACAGCTCAACGTGAATTCCTTCAAAACCGTTCTAGCCTGACAAAAATTCCCGTACTTGTGGATAGCTTAGTCCAAGCCAAAGGCGAGGGCCTCATCACATGCCATATTGTTCGACTTCTCAAATCATTCGATTGGGTCCCACACGTTCCGCTGCTCCAAAGACTCGAGATTCGTTGGATTCAGGGAAAGGTTCTTCGCTGGCTTAACACGTTCCTATCAGACAGAACCTTCCGAGTGAAACTAGGCTCGACCCACTCTTCTTTGGCACCCATCTCGATTGGGGTTTCTCAAGGCTTCGTTTTAGGACCGTTTCCGTTTCTGATCAGCCCCAACAACTCTCCGGATGAGCATTCAAGTCCACGTCTACTTTTTGCGAGGGTGCAGAAAGCCTGGATGTCCAAAGCTAGCGTCCTCAAAATGGGTGTAGACGCTGCAAAGCGATCATCGGTGAGCTGGCATCTTCCTCGGGATGAAGAAAGTGGTCCATATATGGTTCGCGGAGCTTTTGCGAACGCCTTTGTCGTGCATGTTAAGAATGGATCAGAAGACATTGCGAAGATGGAAACAAAAAGCATTTAAGTATCTGGCCATCGCGAAACACGTCCTTCTCAACTCACAATGAAAACTTGGCTCTAGAGTCATTCTTAGTTTTTCCGGACGACTTAGTGCATTATCCCCCGTATCACTTGCATGGACTTCCGGAATCCCTACAATGCCTTCGTCAGAACGGCTATCGAATATGCCAACCAAGTTGTCGACTCAGGAAGCACGAAAGACGTAGCCCTCACTAAATGTGTTCGACGAGCTGCTACGAAGCTGATCGCTGGCCCTAAATCCGTTGAATTTGAAACTCGTCTCGGGGTGCTTGTGCACTTTCCCCTAGAGTCCCTCCACCGGATAATTACCTATGCGCTTTTTGAACAAGGTTAAGAAGAAAATAAGAAGGTAAGATTTTCAACTCAGGGTGCAAATGTTTTTAGGCATGATCTTCCTCCCACGGTTGTCCACGCTGCGTCTAAAACACCTGTTCAAAGCATTTTGGATGCTTTTATGTGAGACTCCGCGCCGGCAAGCTTACTGCCCAGCGCTGAGAACTTAAAGAGCAGTACCACATCCTTTTGCGTTTGTGCCTTTCAGGTGAACGGGAGTCGATGAACGATGAGGGCGGACCCGACACGAGAAGCCCGTTCAAAAGCCTCGATTCTGTGTGTTAATCCATAAGTTGCTGAATTTATCTTAGTTTTCACCACAGAGCCAGATAAATGCGAACCCCAGGTTCTTAGACGCTTCATGGACCGTCGGTGGGGCTGGCGCTTACTTTGGAATTCTTCCTCCAACGGATAAGCCTGATTGTCTTTTTCAATGGTCGTGCCCAGCCCGTCGTTGCTGGAACATGCTATCGTTTTAAAGTTGAAACGGACGTTTGCAGCCCAGTTGCTTAAGATTATAAAGTATGGAATTCTAGAATTGGATTCATTTGTTGGTGGACTTTTCCTGTAGACAGATTGCAAGACAGCTTCACAGAGTTGTATAAGCGTCTCACATTTCACGCCGCACTTTTTGCTGGCGGCTGAGGTTTCGTTAGTGAACATGTGTCCTTATGTTGATAGCGTCTGGTGGCTGCAGAGCCGAACACAACTTTGCCATTTCCAGGAGCACATTGAGCTTCGCACTACATAATACGCGTGTCACATTAGTGGCCCACCTTATCGCAATCGGTCCTCCAAGATTATAAATATGCTTGGCATACTCGTGTTCAATTTAATGCTGACAGGTCCATAGACCCCGATGATCGTGAAACCTCAGGCTCCCCGACACATCACACGCAAGCTATTCCGAATGAAACAAATAACGTGTGTATCGCTAACCAGCACACAAAAGAGCAGTACATGTTTCTGTGCACTTTTCCCATCATCACATTGGTCCCCTTTGTTCCTGTTGGCGACCCGAGTGAGAATCCTGGTAATCTGCCGGTGAGACGCCCTGTTATGTGTATAATTGTTCGCAAATGCCACACGGGGATGCTGCTTGGGCTAGCGTCAAAGAAAATAGAGTTTTGGATCCTCAAATGAACCTTTGGAGTGCGAAAGTTAACGTTAAATGCCATGAGTAAAGCCATTTACCCCGATAATAGCAAACGTAGTCGAAGACAGTGGTTAATCCAGGCATTTGCTCTGTGAACTATCTGAGTTAGAGGCAGAAATGCTAATGTGTAAAACAGACCGGTGGTTCCGTTTTACTTGAATACGCTCTCTATATATAGGTAAGCAGTTATCTTACAATAAACATGCTAATTATGGTAATAAGATATTTCAGTAAGCCTTATAATTTTTGCAGACAATTCCGGGTCACTTTGGGACCGATTTCACAAACGCTACCTCATAACATGGCAATGGCTTAGGTCTTGCACTTGGACAGGATATTGAGTCTGCGTAGGTACGAAAAATGCCGGTTCGGCCTGAAAGTAGTATGTCAGAGTGCAATACAACAACGAACTGGTGCGCACTGAAAGCCTTTACAAGAAAATTCCCGACAGCCCCGACAGTAAAAGTGGAGCAAACCTCGGTGCTAGCCCCCGGTAAAAGAGCACGCGGCCCCATCCCAGACTGGCGCCCAATAAAACGCTAGTGGATTATATAAATGTATCTGTTTTTCAACCTTAACCTAGAAAGACATTGTATTTTCGCCGTCAGTCGGCCTTCTGAGAAATACATCAATGAAGCCTACGTACTCCTGTGAACCCCAGAGGTCAAGGCGTGACTTATTAGATCACCCTCCTTATCCGCGGTTGCCCTAATGTTCTCATAGAATGCACTACTTCATTTAGCTGTTCCTCCTACACTATGTCGTTGTACGGTGTGCGATGCACCCTCATCGGCTAAAATGGCCTTAATTATATTCGCTAATTTCCGTTTCCACCATTGAGCGGTGCAACGTTTATTGAATCACCGCGTTTTATATTATTTCCAGTTCGTCAGTGGATATTTTGAAACCAGCCGCTGTTTTGACTCTTCTTCTTCTTATGATAATCGTTGGCATCATAACAGAGGCCTTTCAGCCAACTGTCTTGTGACTTTGTCATCTCGGTGACAGTACCAGCTTGACTGACCCTGAACTGGAGACAAATTTGTCGGACAGAATTTGCATGATGCACCTTAACTGTAGAACTTGCCCAATACATGTGAAAGAAACCAAGCCTGACTTCCCCAGAATGTTGAATGTTACCAACCAAGTACCAAGACTGCATCAGTTTTACTGAATCTATCTCTGTTTACCTGATCCAGAACTTCAATCTTGGATATGGTGCCACGCGGTAAATCTGGCATTGTCGCAACTGTCAAAAATTAGCTCATAGGCTGCTGCGCTGCGCAAACATCATGCTTGTCTCGTTCGTGCATATGATTAAGTTGGTATCGTGAAATTTCCAAAAGAACAATAGCAACGCTGTCATCAATGTTGTTGACTATGTTGTAGAGGCGTACTCTTTCAACCCGTTTTCTAAAAATCTTTACTTCTGACCTCCGCCGACTGCTTCACTGAGCTTCAGTCACAATCTACCAGAGTCTGTGTTGAACCATTCTGTCTGGTATCATATAGTTCTCCCTATATAAGAGTGAATTTTACCGCAAACATCTGCATCTGCTTTGTGCCTTTTGTGAACCAAATATTTTGTCAGCACCTCTCACTGAACAACTCCGTCGCCAGTGAACCTGCTGGTGAACAGAAAGCAGCTGGGATTGGAATATGACTGAAGTTTTACGATGCCTGTTTGTTTCTACAGTGGGCCCTGCATATATTTAAAACCCCAAGAACTCTCCTTTTACTTTACAGCCAAAAATTCTTCCTCCGTTTAAGCCACCTGTGTCGTTTGGGCTCAGGTTTTCCACAAACTGAAAGCGTTTGAAGATTGTAACATTTTTTGTAGAACCAATCAAGTCAGCGACAGTCGGTCCGTCCCACTGCGAAAGATTATTCCAAAATTTTTGTGGTGGCCGTCAAGAAGTCATTTTCATTCGGATATCATCCAAAATTCAGTTAAGATCACTGACTGACATCATTTAAATTGAGAGGCCCTCCCATTTTTAGTTCTTTTGGGCGCAGGCATGGCTTTGTTAACGGCATTTGAGAGTTCTCCAAGATTTAAGGGCGTTATACGGTTACATTTTGGCCATTCTAAGCCCCACAGTAGAAACCGAGTCTTAAAATCAGCAGCACTGCGACGATATACGTGGAATTTTGTTGTTCACACCGGTCAGATTGCTTTAGATTTCAGTTGAACACACCGGTAAACAGCAGCGAGAACCTCAAGATAAACTTGTTACAGCTCGCAAGGCTGTATGAAAAACCAGAAAGCTGTTCCGGCATGTAAATGAGTATCCTCTCTCTGCATTTTTATGATTAGCAGAAAAGGCAGAATAGTTCCCATAAAAAGTAAATAGAAACAGTGTAATGTGCAGTGGGTTGGCGAAATTCAATTTAAGCTTGGGTGATGAGTTCATTAATTCGAATTCGCTTCTTGAAAAGCATAGAACACGCGCATTTGATTCTAATGGTGGTCTGCATTCTCGCTGAACCAAGCAGGAAACTCTCCACTGTGCCGAAACCATGCGAGTGAAGACCTGATCGTCCTCTAAATCAAGGGGTATTCGATGACACCGTTTGCTCAAGAACGTCGAATTTCATTGATACGCAACAAAAACTAGAGCAGGACCCTTTAATTCTACTCATTTTCATTATGCTTTAGTCTTTTTCCTTTCATTTTAGTCCTCAGTAGTTCCATTCGGTCCTTTAAAGATTGACCCGGAAAGAAATTGGACGCACAATTATAAATACAACGACATATTGTCCACTGACTGAGCACCCAGGGGCTAGTTTGCGTCCGTTATACCATGGCCCTGCGTGCGGCGGACGGTTGTCACCTTCCTGTAACAGAGCTTGCGTTAGGTGCCGCATGCTATCAGACAAAAGAAATTATTGAGAGTTTCCTGACAAATGTAAAAAGCACTGTGGCAGAGGTTGGGTTAGAGACTTAAATGCACTAGGGGTATACATGCGAGGAAACCCGGCTAAATGTACAGGCCGCGTAAGGCAGCTGTTGACAGGAAGTTAATTTTGATTTCAAACTCAGTGACCAATCTCGTAGAAATCTCAGCCACAGGAAACTTAATCCAATTATTAGACGCGTTCACAATATTTGATGAGCTCGCCATTCAGCTACCTCCAGCCTGTTTCTCAAGGGTTGCTTGCCAAAATATAGTTCTGCCGAGGAGGTTCTAGTTTGAGCGAACTATTTGTTAGCATCGAAATACTAAATGAATCTGTTTTTTAAGCGAGGAAATATTGGAACACATCAACCAGTGTTCGTCCATCATTTTATGTGAGTTTGCTAAACCTGCGCATGAGCGGGAGTTGCACTTTCCTAATTTAGTTTTGTAGTGTCAGTACTTCGAGGCTGCCCAAGACACTCAAGTCATGGCCGGGCTAATCCATCGTAGGTTAGCAGTGACATTCCTGTCTCGTGCACTCGGCTTACCTCATCTAGTACAAGGTCACTGCGTAACGTGACGTAGTTGGTATGAAGCCAGTCGAGCTTCTGAGCTTAGATCTCTATTGTGCCAGTTCCCGAATGTGCTGATTATCTCGTCTTCCTAAGAAACTGCTTGCTATATTGTCTGTTGTGCTTGTGTAAATGGAGTGTTCAACATTAAGTCTAAACTTTCACGGTCCGGCCAAAACATTTTGACGTTGTCAGCGGGCGTAAAATACGGTTAACACAGTTCTGCTGTACGGTCATTGTCTTGCAAGGGAAGCAATTGCACCTACTCTTTCGCAACCGCATTTGTGTCAAGTTCTCGTGAGCCTTATTCATATATTTCTCCTTCGTTGATGGGATCGTTTCTGCTTGTTCTACTTGGACAGACTTTGACATTTCTGTGGCACCTTTTATGGTTGGTCTTTGTTGCACATCGAGAGATTTCTGGTTATTTTGTTCAAGGAAGGCGTACAGGGAGTGGCCCCTAGTATAATATGTACCGCATCTGATAATTTCACCACCGCACAGGTTCTCGCAAAGCTAGGAAGGGTAAGGGCCACGAAGGTGCCGCCTGGGAGACACACGTGAGAGCTTGCTGCTCACCTTAGAAGGCTTCTCAAGCATTGCTGTCGTGACACACACTACTCATGAGGTTACTGAAATCTATTCAAAAGACTGCGGTTGGCTTTCCGTTCTTGGGGCTCATCAGTTAGGCACTGCCCCAGAGTTTTCGTCAAGCATATGTTCTGTGTCCAAAAAGTAAATGCTTTCTGAAGTGAGAGAAAAATACCGGGAATAACAATTAGGCGACGCGCTGTGTGGCCTGCAGTCGAGCAATCCAATATGACACCAACAGAAGGTCCGAGTCAGTAAATGTCAGGAAACAGACCCTTGGGTATAAAAGTATGCCATGCTAGTGCGATGCACTGGAACAAGAATACTTCTATACCGATAAGTCTAACAACAAGGAAGTGCAAAGTTAGCAGAACAACGTGTCGTTTCAAGCGGTTGTGATTGCGATTGAAAGTGAAATATATTCATCCACAGCGACTTAGACAATTGAGCTAGCCGGGATGCACAAGGGAACGTTAGCACGATGGCCAACACAATAGGCTTACGACAGTAGTTCGAGATGAATTGGAAACGGAGGAAAAGTGGAGGAGTTTGCACAGGGCTTAAAATGATATAAACGTTAGTTTTGCTGTTATGCAGTATGAATGTCAGCAAAATATACTTTGCGCCTGAAAGTCTTGAGCGGGGAGGGAAGCAACTGTGAACTCGATGCGTAATAATTGGATTCATTTGGTTTCAGTGCTATCGTTCAGAGTTTCGCAGGCAGCGGTTCTGCCTTGCTGGTACATTTGGAGCCATGGTGTGCGCGAATGAGTAAGAACTTGACGACAACCGCCACCTTAATAGTGGGGAAACCAGGGTAGCATGCCAAAAATCCTCAGCTTGCATAGCTCACAGAAGCTCTATTTAATCAACAATTTTTAATTTAGTGGAGTTGGGAGCAGCCAAACCATTCGCCACTGATCCTTATCCGAGTCGTCTTCCCGTTGGCTAGCTTCCGCGGTGACCACTTCCGCGAATGGCAGTAGCCAATCCGTTTTCACGTAAATGCTCAGTTGCCACTACATCCGCTATCGCACAAGGGAAATAAAGCTGATAACTCCTTTGTGTCCGCGAGAACTTCTGGCAACATGACGTCTGGCTTTCGAAGTAGAGCCGCTGTGGGTGTGCAGTGCTAATGAGCCCGCTGGATTAGGAACTCTGCACTTCTGCGTAATTGATCCTGCATATAAATGATTGTGTACCACATGATATGAAGCGTTGATGAACGCTTAGTATATTTCTGAATTCTGCTGGCATGGTACGTGCCTCGGCAGTAATGGTGTAGGTAACTTATGTAAGATGCTTTCGGATCCGGGCTAAGTAGCCTTGGGTCTCCCAAGATAATTCAGAGCGTCACCCCAGTAATGGGAAGGATGCCAAGTGATACCGAATGAACAATTTCGTTGTTGGGCTACTTAATATTTCGGCGATGTCTAGTCACCAATCCACGTACTACTATCGACGACTTCGAATATGTAGGCCAGAGGGTTTATTTTTTTCTTTATTTCTTATTGTGCACAACGTTATTCCCCGTTTTGTCGTTTCCGTTTGGTGCATACACCGCCGTTCTTGTTTTTTAACCTAAACGTAAACCACGCTTTGACCTTGTCGTCGCACGTCCTGTTTAAATCAACGCGTGGGTTTTGATACATTGCGGCCACCTGGCCTCGGGTCGGTGTGGACTTTTGAATCCAGTTAGGAATTAGCAGTTCCTCAACCGGTGTATAATAGCCCGCGCATTTCCACGATTTGAGGCCTGTACAACTCTATTATTTTATTATTGTATTCATGACCACGAAGTCGTTGATTAACCTCTATTTGAATGATTTGACTTTTGTGGTCCTCCGCGTGACTCCACGTGGCCCAAGTGATTGCTGGAAACATTCTTTCTCATATAATCTACAAATTCACTCTTTTTTCATTTTACTCGTTGAATTATATGACATGTAAACCATCCATTGAAAATTCACTGGTATGGTAGCCTTATCTCCATAATTACAGTATAGCAAACTCGTTTACGATACGCGATAAATTACTTAAATCCTATTCATCATCAATGTATTATTAAAGCGTTGAAGAGCGTCTTGTAGGGCAGTCCAGCAGCAGTCTACCCGTCACAAGCTTATCTATCGCAGACAGTCCTCTGCATGTCATAATCCCAAAAACTGCAGCTAGCGCACTAAAAAAATAAAAGCCAGCACATTTGCCTGTTCCGTGAATGAGGAGTCAAGGCTCTTTATCTTCATGGGTTTTCTAGGGACGCAGTCTGCGGTATATGCCCTTTATAATCAGTCCTCTGTGTCATACGATTTAGCTGTGACGCTGGAAAATGAGGAGGCCTACAGACACGGGCAACTAAGGAAAGGTTGCTCCATTACGAGCTTAATACAAAACTATACTGGGCACCATGGTGGTTGAACTATAAATGAGCCATTTGACAGCCATTTTTCATCGAAACTCTGATAAAAATGTCCCGCGATTCGCTCAAACTTGGCGGCTTGCCTACGAGTTTTTACCGCGTCGCCGTCAGTAAGCACTTTTTAATGCTAATTTCAGACCTATACCCTCCCCTCCTTTTGGCTCTTGTGGCACTTCCTTCGGCTCTCGGATAAAATTCTCCTACTGACAGTTACATGCATGATAAAGCGATATGACCTAACAGTTGCGCTGAAAAAATATTTCTAGGCACACCAGACTCTGACACATATGGCAAGAGCACCGACGGTGCTGGCCACTTTCGTGTTTGATTTAACCCTTTCATGCATCACGTGGTTTAGTTGCGCGTTTGAATGGCACTCATTTAAGTCCTCCTTCTCCTTTTGAAGACGAACCTTGAAGCAGTGACACGCCCGAGTTTGAAAACACGTTTTAATTTTGCAACGAAATAAAGTGCACGAGTATACAAGAAGTCTGGAGACTTGGTAACACTGTGCACAAAAAACGGGGTGATACATTTGGTGCTACATATACATATCGTAGCTTGGTGCTTGTATGGGTGTTTTAACCTGCGGATGCGGAAGCGACACTGACGGTAGCCGAAATACATATCCAAAACCTCAAAATCTGGTGCCAGCAAAGCTCAGATGCCACCCTTGAGGGTAGACATCCTGTACTACGTGTGCTGAAACAACCCGTCATTTCCGATAAAGCCTTTCAGCACATGTCGGGGACGAGATTGGGCCAAAAGTGCAGCTGAAAGTTTTTCAAATATTACTAAGTTTTCCTCCCTTTTTAGAGTGCCGTTCAACAATGACTCTCCTCGCCCGCTCAGATTTGCTAGATCATCCTCCGAAAATTTGTTCATCAGCTCTGAGGACTTTGCGCTCGCTGGATGTTGCCGCCATACAACCGGTGGCTCAAAACACGATCATTAATCTGGCTGGCTCCACCAGGTTTGGACCGGCCTCTTTACCGAAAAAGAAACTATAATTGTGAAGCAACAATTTGGATGAATTACCGTGGCACACCCTCAGGAATATCTCTAGCTTTCTAACTCTTCGCAACGTACACTGTCTCAACCCCCCACGTCAATGCAATCCACAAACTATTTTGGCCAACCTTGTTGAGAAAATTCTTCGGCAGCTCGAGAGAGGTTGCTCCCAGTACTCGGCCGCCTAATGCTAGGCCCTTAAACTTCGCCTGCAGAACCTCGTTACCCAGAAACTCAGGGAACCCCGCAAGATCCCCTTTACCGCGTGGTCATTCTAGGATTCGTGCATCAAAGTACATTGGCTCACAGACCCAATCCACTGTGATGTAGACAAAATTACTGTTCAGATCAGATGTGGTCTTATCAGTAAATTTGTTCAAAAACGGTCCAGGGCTCACTTTGCAAATCGCAACAAGTCCCCGAAGTATTTGGGGCAACACCAGCAACATTACCGACCATGCTGTATCGGTTCTTGCTACAGTTTTGTTAGCTCTAAAAGTCGGCGCTGTCGCGCGGCAGTCCCGGAGGCCCAAATAATCCCGTGATTGTTTATAGACGCCTTTGGCGACAAACGAAGACTTTAAACCTAGTCCCCCCGCCCAGCCTTATCTACGGACAAATCGCATACCACCGCATTGAACGGATGCCCCCATCACACAGCGCGCAGTCACTCGGTGCAAATATATGGTCTCATGATTTCACATTCTTAACTTTAGCACGCCTAAGGCGATTGGCAGAAACATTAGCGTTCACCTATCATAAGTCGGCTGCATACGCAAGGCAGCCCCGCGCTGACCCAGCCTGTTGTCCCGAGGACTTACAACCTAAACTGATTGGGAGACTCTCGTCTGCTGCACCCACGTAGCCGCACTACCCAAAAAACCTTCCATGGATCCCGTCAGACATCCCTTTCCATCCAGGGTCAAGACCCAATGGGCAAGAAAATAATAGTTCGGCCCCAGTTTCTAAATCAGCCTAATATACTTGCATCAAAAACTCTCTCTATGGCTCTTTCCTGTTCCCGCAAAGCGTTTGCGCACATCGACTGGCAGTTCTTTATCCATCGTGTCACATCTTAAATATTGGGCCCCACCCAATTTTCTTTCAAACTACCCCGTCCCACACCTGTGAAAAATCCAATGTGTACTTCTTGCCGACAATCCAGAAAGAGGAAATTCGTTCCGTTTGCAGAAAAATTGGACAAAAGATGATATATTGTCGAGCTCAAAATCCGCCTGTCGGGAACTCGGTATGACCGACGTAAGCTTGGCTTACTCTAGAAATAGCAGGAAATGAATTGTCCCAGGGACAAATACAGCTCCGCTTTGAAACCCTCCACATGGAAGGTGCGGAGTCGTGCATGTATTTACTCAGGTGCCTTCTCCCCATTACTGGCACTACTTGGTTCCCAATTTTCCAAGCGCCACCCACCTGATTTCGAGTAAAACTAGGCAGATAATATTTCCAGTTCACTTGCTGACCTCACTCCAAAATTTCCTAAAGCCTTCTGGTACTGTGCCGTTAGCATCTTCCCCTTTTACGCGGCTCCAAAACGTTTGTAAAAAATGAAATACGCGCCCTTTTCTATCCCCTAGATACAAGGCGATGCTGTTGAGAATCGCACCACAACATAGCGGATTTCCGACACATTTCAGGTAGGGACGTCGCCTATCCTTCCTGAACATTTCTGCAAGTGAACAGAGGGTGGTTAGTAACGTGTAATCTCTCGCTACACTTTTACAAAGTTTCATGCTAGCGTATACTTTGGAAGCATGCTCGTGGTTTCTCCACATTTTTTCGTCTTCTTCCCACTTTGCGTACCACCAAAGAGATCGTGAAGTCCTTTGGAGCATAAATTTATTCGCCCTACTTGTCCTACCCCCAATCCCCAAATACGGGAATTCGTTGAGGCCTCTCAGAATAGTTTGTCCTTTTGTAGCTGCCTATCAGTTGTGATCCCACAGAACATGAGTGTCTGGTGTATGTACGATGTATCGCTTTAAAAGAACGTACTGCCCGGGCCCACCGCTCCAGGACCAAATTACTGGCGAATTCGAAACTCATCTAGCTCTAGGGAGGGGCACAGTCATTGCCATTTGATCCATTGAACTCTTCTGCATGCCCAAACTCCTTTGACGACCGGGTGAATCTTCTGGTCTTTCATAATGTCACTGCCGCTCCCATGGGAGTTCTGAAACAATTTTCCTCTAAAGAGCCTCGTAGCGGAGGATCTATGTGCCTGACATAATCCAAGCTTTTCCGGTCCGCACTGAGAATTCGGTCTAGTCACTCATTGTTCGCACGAAACGCAGCTCGCAAACCGCTTTCCTGTCAATACAGCATGTCTCATCCAATCCAAGGCGTACTTAAATTCATGTTTCTTCGTCACTGGTGAAGCCATCCAGGTCTTGCGCGTGTCTGCATGACAGTTTGTGAGACATGTGCTGCCCTAGATCCAGGATATACGCAGAAAACACATTGTCCAAAAGGTACGCCTCATAATTGACGAGCATAGAGTCAAATAGTATGAAACGTTTCTAGCTCGGAGTTCCTCAGCTATTTACGAACAGTCCAGCAAAGTGAAGAGTCCGTTGTTGTCCTCAGTTACAAGCACATATAACGAAAGACGTTGAAGTCAACCCAGCAGTTTGAAGTTTTGGGACAAATAAACTTTATTTTGACACACATCAACGAAACACTCAGACACCAGGTACATTGAACAACATTTGAAACAAGTGAGCTCACTTCAGGCCTCCGTCTTGGGACCCTCGCAGCCTGTGATGGGCATCAGCAATATCCTGATGGTAATACCATTCTCAGTAGTAGCTTGCGCAAGTGATAATGAGGCCGGAATATCCACGCAAAGAGGAGAGTGGGCGTCTTTCAGTTGAATGATGGAAGCACAGGAAGGCTGTTTTAGGGTACCATCAAAAAGCGAAATACGAGAGCTCGGAGAAGTTGAACCGCGGATGAACGAGTGAGCTTCCGTACGCCTGGAGAACCCTTTACGACAGACCTGAGCAAACGCAAAAGGGTGATCTGTGGTCAGAAGTCATCTCGCCGAAGGGCGCCCCTTACAATCCGTGGAAAAAGAATGCTGCTTCTTAAAAATCTCTTCACATCATTGTCAAAGATCTCTAACCCGTCGGATGGTTTAACTGGGGAATAACTGGTCTTATGCTGGGTGATGAACCTGAGAGGAAACTGCATGAATCTTCGAGCAAGCTCACCTAGACGCCACCCTTTCCACATGTCAAATTTCAGCAGTAAAACAGTTAGCCGGGGATGTTTTCCCACACTATTAGGCTAAAACAAGGCTAACTCACAAGAGAATATCTTTTGTTTTGCCAGAAAAAAAACCGCCCTAGTAACCCGCCGGCCATAAACCTTCTGGTCAGTGTCAATGCTTATGCGACTGACAGCGCCTACCTCGCCGGTCATCAAATCATCGGGGTGTTTCCTGGTTCCATTGGTGTATCCATTCAAAACTGTGCCACTCAGGGTCTGCTTACCGTTCCTCTAGGTCTCCCCAGGTCACCCGTTATCAGAAATCCACTTCCTAATTCGTTGGATCACCCGTCACTTTCCAGCACTCCATTTCACTCGTTGGACGTTCAATCTGGCCCCCTCTTCATGGACCCCACAAGAAACTGGAATAATGCTGAATCCGCCAGAGAAATTGGTGTGGAGCCTGTCTAAGTCAACTGCGCCGGTAGCTTATTCAAACTCACCAACGTAGCCTGTATCCGACATTTTCCATTGTCTGGCTTTCCCGCCTAAATATGGCCTAACCATGCAATTAACAACAATGAATTAAATCTAACATGTCACTCGCCAATCTTTGCAATTCCTTTAGAATAGAATGTTGATGACCGCCCACCTACTGCGGATTTCCTACTCTTGCTAGTAATCCCAGTATGCTCCTGTTCACCTAGAAGGACGACTTAACTAGGGTGGATCCATCTAATGAAAACAGTCGGTTGCTGGTCCGAGGATACACTCCTAGTGGGATTAAGACGACAAATCTTTTTAAATATATTTTCGGGCTTGCCCTAGCCTTGCCACTCCCATCTCCTGACATTATTCACGGATCCACGGATTCACGGATTGGTACACAGGATCGAGGCTTATTCCCAAGTTTCCCGGGTCGGTTTTGTTCCTGTCGTTCACCGGCAGTCGTTCACCTGAAAGGCACAAGCGAAAAAAGGGTGTGGCACTGCTCTTTAAGTTCTCAGCGCGGGGCAGTATGTTTGCCAGCACGAGGACTCGCAAAGGAAAGTGCCTAATAGTGCTTTAAACTGGGTTCTGGAAGGAGCGTGGACAACCGTCGGAGGAAGGTTATTCCACGCAGCTACTACACGAAATGAGAAAAAATTTGCCTTATGAAACTGCTCGCTCTGAGCTTGAAAATCTTTTGTTATGACTCCCCAGCAGAACGATCCTGTAGCTCCTGAGCCTCCTTCCTTTAAAAATAAGACGCCTAATGATGTGTGGACGACAGCGTACATCAAGTGGACAGGACTTAGCTCGGCTAACCATGCAGAGCGACTCACAATGAAAGGTCAGAAGGCTGGCGGCGTTCTTCGGAGCGTACACATTCAAAGGTGCGCAATTCATGTAGTTGTTCAATTCATTATTGTTATAACAGAGACAATGTAACGGAACTTAAGTATGGCTCAGTAATCCATAGTATTGTTGTGACGGAAGGCAAAATGGTGGGCATCTATTGGCAAGCAAATTAACTCAGTCCACATTTTGTCACAACCTGCCGGACCGGGTCTAAGAGTCTTTGCCCCCTACTATGGTGCAAACCTACTGAGGCCAATGACTGAATGACAACCATCCCTCTTGGATTTGGTCATCACCAACGAAAGACACTTGGTCGATCAGGTGACAATTAACGCTCCACTGGGACATAGTGACCACTGTGTGCTGACCTTTGGTTTCATCTGCTACTGGGCCAGGAATCCCGAACCTCAAACGTGGATTCGAAACTTCTGCCGTGCAGACTTCTCAGGAATGCGCATTCTTCTCGAACACGTTAAAATGGGACCAGCCTCAGTAGAAGACTTATACAGGACCATTGTCCAGAAGTTCACGAGGCTGACGCGATGTTCGTCCCAAGAAAACCAGCACGCAGCCGGATGAGCCGCAAGCTACCGAAAAGAATTCGGCGTCTTCTGGAAAATAGATCTCAACTGTTTTCCAAAAAGTTGATTACAGGAGACATAGAAGACGAACTGGCATTTCGTAAAATGCTGAACCGCTGTAAATCAGAAATCCGCCAATGGAACATACGAAAACAAGCCATCATTCTGGATCTCGCCTGGAAAAACAGAAATGTGCTGTTTAACTACATGAGACATCCCCGCAGAAACGAGCCATATGCGTTCTCCCTGAGGGACAGGAACGGGACACCCACGAGTGACCCAGTAGTGGTATCTGAGGTCTACAGAGAACACTATGCAGGCCTATATTCAGCCCCATCGTTCTCGTCACATCCAATCTTGTCAAGGCGTAACTACGAACGGCCTCTAACCGATTTGGTCTTCACGGTGGAGGACGTTCGTCAACTCTTGCACAAGATCAACCCGTTCTGCGCATTGGGGCCCGATGAAGCCCACCCAAGGATCCTGAAGGAAACGTCGTACACACTGGCAAATCATTTCTATATGGTGTTTCGTCAGCCGCTTGACGAAGGCCACCTTCCCTCTACAAACCTGGTGACCGACTATCGCCTGGCAGCTACAGGCCTATAAGCCTCACTAGCGTGCCATGCAAGGTGATGGAACGCATTCTGAAGCGAGCCATCATAGACCACCTCACCTTCAACAACTTGGTATCTCCAGTTCAACACGGATTTCTCCCAAACCGTTCTTGCGTGACGAACATGCTCATATTTATGGACAGCTTAACCCAAGCCAAGGACGAGGGACTCATATCGGATGCCATATTTTTCGACTTCTCAAAAGCATTCGATCGAGTCCCACACGTCCCGCTGCTCCACAAACTCGAGTCTTACGGGGTTCGAGGGAGGATCCTACGATGGATCAAGGCGTTCCTATCAGACAGAACATTCCGAGTGAAAGTAGGCGCGACCTACTCTTCTCCAGCGCCGGTCTCCATTGGAGTTCCTCAAGGCTCCGTTCTGGGACCACTGCTGTTTCTGATATACGTCGACGACCTTCCAGACGTTCTTTCAAGTCCATGCCTACTTTTTGCGGACGACTTGAAATCCTGGAGTATCAATGCCAGTGCCCTTCAAATGGATGTAGACGCTGCAAAACAGTGGTCGTTGGACTGGCACCTTCCTCTGAATGACGAGAAGGGCGTCCATATATCACTTGGAGGAGACTCAGCGAACGCCTATATCGTGCATGGTGAGAATGGACCAGGAGACATCACGAAGACAGATACCAAAAGGGAGTTGGGTATCTGGCTCTCTTCAAACATGTCCTTCTCACTGCACCATGAGAAATTGGCCCAAAAGGCATTCGCCGTTCTACGGATGATTAGGCGCACCTTCACCCGTATTACTCGCATGGACTTCCATATACTCTATGGGGCCTACGTCAGACCGCTTCTTGAATACGTCAACCAAGTTGGCTACTCAGGGCGCACGAAGGACGTAACCCTCACTGAGCGTGTCCAGCGAGCTGCTACGAAGATGGTTGCCGGCCTTAAATCCGTGGACTACGAAATGCGTCTCATGGCACCTGACCTCTTTCCCTTCGAGTATCGCCGCCTCCGAGGAGACCTAATTCTTATTTATGCCCTGTTTGAACAAGGTTTGGCCAACAGGTTTTTCACCGTTGAACCAGCAAACACACGGCGGGGACATGGTAAGAAGATTTTCAAGCCCAGAGCGCACACTTTTATCAGGCAAAATTTTTTCTCATTTCGTGCAGTAGCTGCGTGGAATAACCTTCCTCCGACAGTTGTCCACGCTCCTTCTAGAACCCAGTTTAAAGCACTACTAGACACTTTTCTATGCGAGTCCTCGTGCTGGCAAAATTACTGCCCCGCGCTGAGAACTTAAAGAGCAGTGCTACACCCTTTTTTGCTTGTGCCTTTCAGGTGGACGACAACCGCAGAACGACAAGAACACAACCGACCCGGGAAACTTGGGCAAAACCTCGATCCTGTGTATCACTCCGTGAATCCGTGAATCCGTGATGTGTTCCGCACTTTGTAGGTTTCCTTTATCGGGAACTTGTCTTCTTGGCCACGAAGAGTGGGGAGACGTAACAGAGGCTGGAACAACAACTTGTAGCTGAATTGGCTGCAGACTGCTTTCTCGCTCGAGCTGTCTCCATATGCTGCCGCTAGCTCACGGTATCTCCTTGCACGTGCAGAGAGCGGAACTGACCTTGAATTCGCATGCATTTGAATATACGCTTGGCCCTCAAGGTTGAGCCGCTTGGTCGGAGGGAATAGTAACGTTATGACTAACTCGGAAATGACCTTAGGATAATCAGATTGACTATAACTGGTGAACGGATGCGTAGTCCCCGAGGGTAGTAGGTGCAGCACACGACGTAGCCGGGTGCTAATTGATGCGATGACAGGAAAATTGGTCCTCAGTAAGCTTGCTTTGGAGCGGATAGTTGGACAACGGGGGAAGCAGAGTAAAAGCATAATGGCTCTTCAAATAGAGCGGAGGCCTGAACAGTTATGACAAGCAAAGGGAGGTTAGGAACTCCTGCAAGTGGACGCTGGCTAGGAAAAAAGGAACCTACGCGATATGACTCCTACTATCGGCGAATGACGCACCGAAATGTTTCTATGTATACGTCAGTCGCAGTATAGACGACAAGGACAGACCTCGCTGGGATAATAACCACAGAGGTTGAAGTCATCACCGGTGGCCGGAAAGAGGCCTATCTGTTTGCCAAGCACGTCGCCGCGATACATCCCATGAACGCTAACGCCGGGGTGGATATTAGTGACCATTCAGTGGGGACTCCATAGGGCGGATAATAAAGTGAGATAGGTTGCAATCCTATGGAAATAGGGCAATCAGTACGAACTCTTGATAGTACTAAAGCACCAAACCCATACGGATTATACTCCCTTATGCCCAAGTGGCCATTCCAAGACATTTCAACACCACTGACACGGATAAAGTTGATCATTAACGACAGATATTGCCAAAGACGGGTGTGGTTGTAATCAGACTTTTTCGACGAGAATACAATTGTGGGGGTCCCAGCGATTGCTGGCCGATCTGTCTGACGGTAGTAGTACCCAATACCCTACAAGGATTAGTCAAGCGAGTGTTTGAAGTGTTTATGTACACACTCGGAGTACCTAATCCGGCGCAAAATGCGTTTACTTGAGGGAGATCCTACATTACAAACCCACTGATTGCTCGTGAAGCTTGCTGGCGTCGTGAGACGATGCACATCGTGTCAGCAAGGCCCTCTTTCAGGTAGGTCACACGCTGCTAAGTTTAGTTCAACAAGCCGGAATACGTGGATCGCTGACAAGTGGTTGGATTCCATTGTTCGACAACGAACGCGGATAGTGTGAGTCAACGGTGCACTCTTGATACGGAGACAGGCCATAAATGGGATACCACCAGTGAACTGTTGTCGGACCCAGACTGTTTACAATATATGCAGACTCGCTACCAAGTCGCCTGTGCTCAATTTGTCTGCTATTCGCGGACGATGTAAAGCCATGAATAGAAAGGCTTCACTGAAGACGAGCTGGAACTTCAGAGCAATCTTAACAGGCTGGCCGACTGGTGCCGAGAATTTAAATCGAGCGCTAACGCCAAAAAATCCGAGCTGATGATATTGGACTGCACGTGTAGACCTGAGAACTACCGCATCGAGCGCGGAATTAGTTCAGAGATGTGGACCACACGTCTCATGCAGGAGAATCCAAAGTCGCACTCACACAGCTTTCGGGAGAGCGAAGCGGGCTTAAGGCTCTAGGAGAACTTTCCACACATGGAGACAGGTTATTGAACTTGGATTATAAGCACTACATTGTTCTTTTGTTTGACAAACTACTTTAAAAAGAGTGAGAAAGTAGTTATTTGTTTTCGTATGGGCTCCGCATCTTCAAATTGGAGCCCTGCCTCAGGGTATTCCGCTGTCCTGTATCTTTCTGAAAACTGGAAATAAGAAACTTGAGTTTTTGTTGATAGGTTTCCTTACTCGCCAGTTCTGGCTCTATCATAACAAGCACCATCAAGGCACGAGCTGTATTCGCCAACGTATGCGTCAGAACCAAAGATCACTGCGGTTAAAGGTCGTTTCTACACAACCACCTAGGTAACAGCTCTCCTTTATGGTTCTGAACCTTGGTTTCTTCGATCCGAAGACATCTTCGAAACAACGTCTTCGAGCTTTTGACCACCGATGTCATCGTAGTATAGCAGGCTGCGGGTTGAACCGTGCCCGCAATGGGTTTATCCGTGGGAAAGTATTAGAAAGGAGCCAGATTCACCAGAGATACGGATAGGATTTTCTTATTCAAGGTGCTTAGGGTGTCTACTACGTTTGCCCGATCCCCGTTCACCCATGAGAACGACGTCTTTCACTCCCAACGTTTGTTGGCGCAAAGTCGGCGGAGTACGGGTACATGATGAGCTCGGGATGGCTCAGTGGTTAACGTGCAAATTACTGGCCAAGAGGGCCGTCGTTCGAAGCCAATTTTTGCATCTCAACTGCTCCTGTCTAGGCTTGAGCTACCTGGCAGTATCGCAGCCCCCGTGCTTCCTTCGGGTGGCTTGGCAGCTAGGCACCGAAGGGTATTAGCATTCAACAATTATTTGCTAATTATTTATTTCATAAGTCATGATTTGGTCGAACGAAATGAAAGCGGCTATTGCCACGTTGAGCGCTGCGGGATCCTCGCGGGTTCATGGCTGGGGTCCATGTACTTCTTTCAGCTTGTAGTTGGAAACTCGATCCCAGTGGCGAGTTGGGCTGAGAAATTATTCTCCTCCAAAGTCTAAAATTGGAATCAGGAGGAGGATATAGTGTGTGTTCCTGTAGACTTTCCACTCTGACCCGCTACACCGGAGCTTGGAGTGCAAAAGTTTTTGGGACAATGCGCGAAAAATTTGTTTATAGTTTAGGTTTGCCTGGCCAGTTCTCAGGGCGATACAGTCTACGTATACGAGGGTTTGAGTAAACTTGCTGTCAATTAGCATAAGTGGGAGCTTTGCGCCAAGTGTTACGTGCTTGACATCTGAGGAGCCTCTTTACCGCTATTCAGGCGATAGTCCATAATTTATACTCCTGATACTCCTCCATGATACTTCTTTCCGCTCAGTACAAACACAGACAAACTGTAACACCTGGTGCTAGCGAATCACCGGTTGATCATTCAGTCTTCGCCGACTCGTGTTAGGTGATTTTTCAAAACAGCTGCTAACATTGATAGAAATTTCATCAGAATCCATAACTTTTGCCCTTCGTGGAAGCACATCCTCCCTCATATGGGGTCGCATAAATAAGAGCTAATCTTACTCAGCCTGAGTTATGCTTAATGCACTGAGACATTTGACCATGAATCTTAATAAACCATGACATTGTTTCTGGATGTCGTCATTGGACACCTTCTCTAGGCACCGGCCTTCAAGTACTCGTCGAAGGCATCAGTGGTAAAAAACTCTAGACTCCGAATATCCTCTGCTTCTAGCCGCAACGTGTCACAATCGGACATTAGGACAGGACCGACCGCCGTATTGAAGATCCGACTTTTTATGTTACAGTCTTCAGTTCGTTGTCCAGCTGCATGAAAGCAAGTCCAGTGCAATCACTTCAACGTTGAACTTCTTTTTTTGCTTGTTCGTTGAGTAAGATGTTTGTGCTTGGGTGTTTAAAAACGGTACATTGTTCTGCCTCCTCATGACCCATCTCGATAGGTCGCTGCATCACACAGATACAGAGGGAAAATCTGGTCTTTGTAGTATTTGTTTCTAGCCCTACGAGTGTTGCTCGGCAAGCGTTATTTGGAGCTCCTCTAACTTGCAAACAGGACGAAGCCCCCAGACTATTCCAAGTCCCCTACTCCACTGGATAGTTGCTCCAGTGGCCAGCTGATTTCGAAGCTAAGGAGCACCGGGGACAAAGGACAGTCTGTTTATACATCGGACATGACTTCGAGCTCATAGGTTCCTCGCCGCATACCCGGACATGGAATTTCACTGACCGGTATTATGCCCTGATGAGATTCACAAGCTTTGTGGGTGCACAGTCGGCCAGAAGGATCCAGAATCCACATTGTCAAACTCGATTCGAAATTCGGAAACCTAGCTGAACTGTCCGCCTGCTGATTGTCACTCCTTGTCATCTAATTCATCATTGGCGTGCAGTCAGTGTACTGTCTAGCTCTCTTTGGTTCGACAGTGCAACATTAGACAAATGTGTGAGGAACAAGTAATCTGAAATGAATCTTCTACTGGAAGCTCAATAGATATTGAGTTTTCACGCGTTTGATTATGTTTTATACCTGCATTTTATATCAGACTGTCCAGTATGCCGAGTCAAGTCAAGGAAATCTTTCCAATTTGGTGAACTAGTGTAGCGCACTGGTTGTGACATCCGTCTTGTTTCAACTACTGAGAGTTGAGTGCTGACCAATGGAAATGGGTAGCGTCATTGTGGTGCCTCTGTGGGAGGCTGGTATATCAACGATTTCGGGTTTGATTCCGGAAGGAAATTGCTGTGGTAAAACGTTTCATCCCTTAAAGGCTATCTCAAATAGATGTTTCGTTGAAGAGAACTATGTTTAAACTTTCTTAGCGCCAGCAAGACGGCATTAAACTTACACCCTTTTTGGATTTAATACGTCAGATCCAGTAGCGAAGGTCATTAAATTCCGGTCACTCCATTCTTCATTCGTTTGCTTCAATAGCGTATGCTTCTGAAGAGCCCGAAATGTGGTGGATGACATTAAAAGTAAATCTGCACGAGAACCTATTTCATTCGCAGACAGTGATGTTTAAGGCAAACATCCTTGTAGACGATTTGGGCATACCTTAGTTTGCCAACTTATTACTGACTTGCGACAGGTATGATTTACTGGCGGTCACTTTCATTCAGAAAATGCGGCTGTTGTACCATTACGTGAAAACCGTGGCATCGCAAGGACAGGAGGACCCTAGATTCTTGATCAGTCTCATTGACAGTAAAATCATTGTTAGCTACCGGTGTTTCTAGACCTACTGTAGTGGACAGCTATTTGTCGCACGAAACTTTCATTAAGTTAAACAAAGACAAGACCCCACGGTACGAAACAGTGTCTTCAAATAATTTATACTGATAAGCCATTCTGAGCACCGCTTTCTTTTTTCAGTAACATCACCTCAACTCTACTCATGGCCGTCTATATGGATGCGAATTCAACCACGCCTTTAGCTCCAGAAGTTATTAAGTCTATCATGAAGACAGCCGAAAAGGCTTGGTATAATCCAAGCAGTTCATATGGTAGCTTTATCTCGCGTCGCCAATATTGTTCACTCTAGATAAAATTGGAAAAGTCGTAATTAATAACGCGAGAAAGTCTATTGCCGGTCTACTTGATATCCAGTGTGATGGTACGTACCCGTGTATGTGAAGCCATGCCCCCCCCCCTACGCTCAAAACAGATCTCGTTTTCACTTCCGGAGGAACGGAATCTAACTTTATGGTTTTCCATACAATTGCAAGCCTACCATGGGGTTTCCTTCCACATGTAATCACTACCAATGTGGAACACCCTTCGATACTTCGTCCTCTAGCGAAGATGGCAAAAGAAGGTCGTATGGGTAAGTCAACATGAGGAAATTGTGGCTTTGTGTTGTACCTTAACTTTTCGTTAACCTCAGTGGCCTTTTGCTCAGTTTGACTGAACGAACCTTAGGATGCTGTAAAATGTCAGTACCACCCACTTTAAGTTAGCCAAGTAGTCACCAGAAGATCATGTGATGTACGTACGCTGTTGAGCTGGGATGGCGAGGTGGCGCATAATGCTGACCGAAGCTCGACGTGATTGTGCTCAGGTCCGGAAGGTCGCTGGTTCAGATCTCTTTCGAGGTTAATGAGGTACGCGGTGCTCATAATTCCCACTAAGGATGCCGTGTATTACGGTTTCGCGACATTACTGAACTTTGGCCGAGCTTCCGGACTGATCAGCATGTTTGCCAATGATTCATCGTCAGATCTTAATGTATATACGATCTATTCTTCTAGATCCACGATGTTGGTTCATCTTATTTGAATCGGCAGTGTTTTTCTGGGTGCCGCCATCTGATAATGACATCGATGTTAGTGTTGAACACCACTGCTTTACTGCCATACGACCACACCGAAGTTATGGACTCAAGCTCCGGTATATACAAGAGTGGTCTGGTGCTCACCTACCACACACGTATAAGGTGCTTACATCTCTGACGCTCGGTCGGGCAACCCAGACTTAAGATTGATGGAAATCAGGGACTATGGCTTCCTGGTGAGGCCTAAGAAGGGCATAACCAGTGGTGGGGCGTTTAGAGTTTTCACTAGTCATGTGAATAGATATATGTAAAAGAAAACATCTGAGTTCTGCTTGTTGCGGCAGACGTTTGCCGAAACGAAACCTACCTATTCACGACTTTTTACCTGGTGAAGACTTTCGCAGCCGACAAATGGGATAAAGTAGAATATAGTGAACCATCTTCCTTGCGATTTTTCTACTTATTTATGTGGTACAACTTACGGTTTTTATCACGGCGTGCCCGATATGCTGAAGTTGGGGGATTTCCCACAGGCTTACTAATCCCTGTAAGTAGAGACGAGTTTTTGTAATAATTACCATCGTCATCACAATTACCATGGGGATCGCTGATCGTGTTGGAGGCTTCCGCATGGACTCAAAACGTTATCTATTAGGCCAGTCGAACCCAGCCATGAATAATAGTTTTATTAAATGTTGATCCCCCCTCACTCTACTACCGCTTATCCACGAAGCGGCTGCGTAAATTCGCATGATCATGAAAACTTGCATTCGCCGAACGTTTTCTATCTTTCTTCAGGGTGTTATTTCACAGTTCATCCATGGCTCTTCCCCTCTATCATAGATCTAACCATAGTTCCGGTCGACCGACTTACTGGCATTGTCAATCCATCGACTATCCTTGGCGCGCTTCGTCCCAATCAGACAGTGTTGATTTCACTGATGCTCGCTAATAACGAGACCGGAGCGATCATGGTACGTGGAGTAATTTTTCCAACTCTTCATGCTTGTTTTGTGGTGCAGCAGAGCTTATTACTGTACCGGAGGTTCTTTAGATGACTGACCCGACTGTTCCTTCATTAACACTGACAAGTTGTTAGTCATATGCATTCAAGGTAGGTAAAGTCAGATGCAAGCGCAGACCACTAGGAAAGATCTTTTAAATACCCTAAAGCTCTTTGGACTTGAACTTAGTTTTTTGAGTAATCGTCATCCACTTTGCTGTTTAGCAATCCTCTTCAGTATTCAACGGCCATAATTTATAAACGTCCTCTAATGAATATGACACGATCGCCACTTGATGTAACTTGTCATCTAGTGGAACGTGAGACTCTGGTTGCCGATTGATTCATTTTATTTGCCATCCTTCGTGGTGCATTACTCCTTAAAAGGATGGCCCTGTTGAGGTGATTGAGAACAGTACGGACTGTCTTGTCACTCTACTTCCTAAGAACTCTTCCTCTCAGGGCCTAGGAGGCTCCCCAGGTCTCTTAGTCAGCTGAAACGACAAATTGAACGTCCTATACCAAGGGCTTTTTAGACTTACCAATAGACGTTGGACAACTTGTGTCCTAAGCAATTCCGATACACTATTCTGCCACATTAGCGGACTTCTTCTGGTTGGATTTGCTTTGAGTTAGTGGATGGATTGCTCTAGGGCACACGGCAGCGCCATTTGTCCATATGTTACAGTCGCTCTACGGATTCAGAGTAGTGGGACTGGTGCATGAGATGAAGCAGTTCTAAAATCTGACGCATTTCCCACGGGTGTTGTTGTTTCCTCCGTTATTTCGTTACACACATGTTCGTGCGTTTCATGGTTCTTATTTGAGTTTCATTTGGGCAGCAAGGAAATTTGGCTCGTTCATGATAGTGACTATTATGGGATTCTCGGCTTAACAACAGTGTCGAACACCTGAAACAGTTGCTTCAGATAAAAGTGACAAAGTTCACTCGAAAACACCGGAATTCAACTGAACTTTCATTTCTCCGGTGAGGAACGCTTGCAGTACGGTTCTTATCGGTCACCGTTTCCAAGACCGCTTTGGTCGTCCCGTTGTAGCTTCCAGTTCTTCACAAACTACGGGAGGCACTGGCCGTCAGTGTAAACCTCGGAGCAAATTCAGAACCCACCACCTCAGCTTGTCTGGCGTGCAATACGGCTCTGGGTTTCCCAAGGCTCAGATGACAGTTCGTGCGTAGTGCAGACCGCCTCATTGTTCCGCGTACTCTTGTGGGCTGAACAGCTCACTCTTTCCTCACACACGGCTACGCCATTACTGGACAGCGTAAATAATTCACATAATATTTATAATGGCTGCGATGCATAATATCAATATTGAGCTACTCCCAAGTGTGGCAGTATATGAATCAGTCATGATTTTGTACATTTTGTTTTGTAATGTCAGCTTAGGTTATTATTGGGTCACCCGTGTTATTAAATTATTAAGTTGGCCGATACTTTCGAACGCATGAAGGTTAGTCACATGGAGATGATGCAACAACTGGTGAACTAACGCCGATAGAAACACCCCATTTCGGAAAATAACCGCGTCCACCGGATGGAAATGCAGTTTGGAACATCATGTTGAAATTTCAGGGAGGCGAGATGGCTCAAGTGGTTAGAGCGCGAATTTACTGCCCGGAAGGTCCGTGTTTCGAACCCGAACTCTGCCTCTCGACTTCCCCTGTCTAGGCTTGGGCAACCTGGCAGTATCTCAGCCCTCATGCTTCCTTCTAGTGTCATGGCAGCTAGGCACCAAAAAGGGTGTTACAGCTGAATGATTTTTGAGACTTCAATCTGCTAGTTATAAGCCAAGTAACACCATGCATCTGTTTCATTCTTGTTGGGAGTCATTAGCGAGCAGTGTGATTTAAGCATGGGTAAATAATAATAGTAATAGTAATCGTTCAGCTGTAACATCCTTTCGGTTCCATGCCACTCGAAGGAAGCACGAGAGCCGATATACTGTCAGGGGCAGTCGGGGCGCAGAGGTTGGGTTCCAACCACGGACCTTCCGGTCAGTAAGTTTGCACCTTAACCACTAAGCAATCTAGAGCTCAGTGTGCACTCTAACTCAGGGTGCACTCTAACGCGTCCAGGTGTAAGTTAATCTGTCTGTCTACCACTCACTCGCAGATGAATAGCACCAACCGGAAGGTCTCGGGCTCTGGAGAGATTCGTGAGACATGCCATACTGACTCCCGACAAGGATGCAACAGCCACGCAGTGATTCTTGGCTTTTCAGCATGTATTGACTTTATTTGCAAGGTACAGTCACGTTTGAAACTTCAGGATCCCCTCATCACGTACAAATTTGTAACTTAAGGTGGCTTGACCAATAAAGCCACTGTATATCTTCTATCTAATGTACACTGAACACTGAAGGATAATATCGCGAAAGTACTATAAACTTCTCGAATAAAGACATTTTCCTTCTTTTTCATTGATCCTTTCTCAGAAGAGACCATGTCGGAAAGGTCTTCCCTTATAGTAGGCATCTGGGGACAGACAGACTTAAGCTAGCACCAAGTCCCCCGTCCACCTTTATTCTTTTCTTCACAATAAGGCCTTCAAATAAATCATGGTTGTATGGCAGCGAAGCATCAGTGTTGAACACTGATGTCATCCTGTCGATGATGATGATGATGGGGGCAGACAACTGTACATTTTTTTTATCTCTCTGTCACTAGGTTGCTTTCTTATCTAAATTCATAAGATACTATTCTCCTTCCATTACTATACTCGCGCCTTTTCTCCCACAAGTTCTCTCGCTGATTATCTTTCCTCTTTTCCCTCCAATCTTTGCGTTGTCAGCCCGTTGGGGACGTCGTTCGTGCTGTTCGTGACTGGGAAGCTCAATTATACAAATCTACCGACAACGTCGTTCCATCATCCTATCGAGTTTTTATTCACTCGGATTTGGCACAGGCTGTGGGAAAGCTCAATGTGAATATCAGAAAGCTGGGTATTGACTACGGCACGATTGTCGGACATAAGGTACATCTTGTGTTGTGTTTGAGCGGTTAAAACTCTTTGTTTTTGCTTGTTTATCCAATGATACAGCATGTGGTGGTTCGACGCCGCCAGACCACCTCCTGTCGAAGTCTCATCATCGGATTGGTCTATGGATAACCCTTTGTCTGTTCGGTTACCGAATCCGTTGTTGTTTGTGTACAGCACTTATTGTTCCTGCTTTTTTCTTGTCGCATACCTTCTGAGACGAGAAAACTGCACTGCAGGTTGTGCGCACGAAAATAACTTTCAGCTTTTGCCAGGTTTTTAGTCAGTATATCATCTAGTAAACTGCTTGTTGTTTTTATGATGGTTGTGCGTGTCTTGGAGCCCGAGCTGGTTCAGTGGTTAAGGCGCGAACTTACTGACCGGATGGTCCATGATTCGAACCCAACCACTGGATCTCGATTGCTCTTGTCTAAGCTTAGTCAACCTGACAGTATCTAAGCCCTTGTGCTTCCTTTGAGTGGCATGACAGCTAGGCACCGAAAGGGTGTTGCAGCTGAACATTCTTAGTATGTTTATAGTATGTACGTGGCTTGGTCGTACGAAACAACTTATACGTGTATTGGAGAAAACTGGAACAGAGGATCTTCAGAATGGCCTGTTCTTGGGAAGAGGGAACGAGAGAAAGGGATAGTCCCAAAACTAGTGATAGCAATGTGATAGAGCTGGTTCAATGGTCAAGGACGGGTTGCATTATTGGGAGAGAGACTGAAGCCATTTCGGATGGACACCTTTTGTTGACATACTGACAACGGCGAAATTAGCTGCGGGTTAGTACTGACGATTTGTCTATAGGTGTTGAACAAACATTCCTTGCGGTTTTCCAGTGTTTTGTTATATCTGTGGTCTCATTTTCATGCTGTTTCTCTGCCATGCAAACTATTTTGTGCTTTCTATAACCAAATCGTTTTTTTCAGATTGCATCAAAGGTTTCTGTCGTAGTAACATCAGGATTGTTTCTTTGTCCTCATATTTTTATAAACTCACTCCAATTCACCGAAGATGTTTATAAGTGGTGCTCGTGTAGAATGGTTTATCCGTGTAACCGTACAAAAGAAGTTAGGAAAGTAATTGTCGCTATTTCTCCACACGGCCCGCTTGAAGCATAGAATCCCTTTTCGAGTCATATGCCCGCAGGTTTCAGTTCAGCCCGTCCACTCGCTTGATTTAACTTCCCAATGATTGGCCAACTGATCGGTTGAACTGCTCCAACTGATCTGGTATGAAACACCCGAGCTTTACCCGCATACCTATTTTTTGTCCTTTCTGCTCATATCACATTGGCATGCAAATCGAGATTTTCTACGTTGGGACACACCGCTTATGGAACTCGAACGACTGATTTTGTTGTGCACAGAGAATGTTGTCTTCTACTTTGAAAGCAGCATCGTTATTTCCAAGCTGGTGGACTTTCAGTGGGTAGTCCGCCATGTCTTAAATTAGCCCGTGGCAAACCCTGAAAGGAAAGTTGGAGCTGTGATTCGCCCACCGACTGTCAATAAGCGCCACGTATACAATAATCTGGTCATCACGATTCCGCAAGAGGAAACATACAGCATTTTTGAGCTGCTAACCTCAATGCACGTCAATACTAAGCTCAGCTCGGAGAACGATACGAACGGAGATTTCCCGTCCTTGGTATTCTGATACGGCGCAAGACCGATGAAACCATTCAAAGACCAGCATTTCGCAAGTACACCAGCTTATCGCCGATTCGATATAACCGCAGCCTGGTCAAAACGTTGTACCAGTGAGCCTGACAAACTTGCGGAGCGGAGTCATGCCAACGGCCAGTGGTCATAGTTCCAAATCCAACGTCATCCAACGATTCACGCATGGGGACACGGCCACCTACGGAACGGCAACTACGATTTAGGGTGTGTTGTGGGGACCACATGCTATTGGGAATCAGAGGCACCGAGGTGACACCAAAGTCAAACAGGGTCACATCCTAAACAGTCGGCCTCGTCAGTTGTCTGTCATTCGCTTGTCAGCAGCTACGCATAGATCCAACGACCGCATTGGATGTCCACTTCAGTAGAGCAAACAACAGAGTTCTAAAATTTGCCGTCAGTGTTGTTCACCAATCGAAGCCGGATCTATGTGAACAGGAACAGCTTCCCGTTTCGTTGGTAAAGGAAACTGGTAAACTGCAAGACAGGCTTTAGATACGGTAATTATTCTTTTCTCAGAAATCTATTTATTATTGAAATGTATAGTGCGCGCCTTACGAGGTGCAGCGAAATAAACCCGGACTATCGTGCAAAACTGTGCTGTTCTGTTCCATCTTCAAGAGGATATTTTCTCGATTGCATTGAACGCAACAACAACGTAAATAACGCCCACGTTTTTTTGCTGATTTTTTAGTTGTACACTTTCTGCTAGAGTTTGTGGGAACAGTTACTTGAATTCTCTGTGTCAGCTTGATAGAAAAGAAGTATGTATATAGGCATAGAAAAATGGTGGCTTAAAGGATTTCTCCGATCGGCCTTCCTCCGCGAAGTCGTGCCAGAAGTCTTCCCTGACATGGAATTGAACGGGTATGAAGATGCGTTCGTCGACTGCATTCAAAAGGGAGTAGAGGGGTTTAGCAACAGTCTCTGCACTGATTGGCCATCCTAAACGATTCAGAGATGCGGGACACCGAAGAGGGATTAGTCAATGAATAGGTACCACCATTCATTTCCGGTAGTCTTCCTGTGGGAAAACAAAAAAGTCGTTCAGCTGTAGCACCCTTTCGGTGTCTAACTGCCATGCCACCAGAAGGAGGCACGAGGGCTGGGATGCTGCCAGATTGCCCAAGCCTAGACAGGGGAAGTTGAGAGGCAGAGATCGGGTTCGAACCACGGACCTTCCGGTCAGTAAATTTGCGCTCTTACCACTGGGCCAGCAGTATGCTTCACTGCGTTTTTCCTTCAAAGAACCTGATACTGTTGTCGGTGTGGCTTAGAATTCGATTGAGAGGTTTTACACGCCTGGCGATTTGCCTATGAGTTGCAGTTCCATACTTCCCATCGAGTTTCAGCCGGAGGAAGATTTTTCGCTGTCCGTTACTCTTTCGTACGCATATGTCAAACATACTACTCGGTCGCTGGACGAGACATATGACAGGTGAGCTATAGGCACCTGGACACGTTTGGCTTTGTTGCGACCTGGTGCACCTCATCGGAAACCGCCTTTTAAGTTAAGTTCTCAAATAATCCTGTCACCTTCCGTACTGATCACGAGCTGTACGTCTCGTACTTCTATTGACCACAGCACTTATTCACACTGGGCTACACAACCTGGACTCACAGGAAACATATACAGCCTTCTAAGCTACACTGGTCTATTTCCTCGGAGTCCAATTTAATAATAGTCCTGTAAAAACACTCATTTTTGTTTTCCCACCTTACAGATGTGACCTTTCTCCGCATCATCTACCCGCTAGTATAGCACACATCCGGGCTTAATATGGGACCCATGCTGCTGCGTGATGGAACTACCTTCCATGTTCGAACCAAAGGCAATTTCGCCCTATCTTGAGGCTCTCATTTCACTGGTCAATCGTATTATAGTTTTCAAAGGTTTTAGGCGCATGCTGCCCAAACATTTCAAGATTTCGTGAACCACAGTAACGAGTTGTACCCCGTTTTGAAAACCAGTGGCTCTGTGATCATCCTGGATAAAAAAGCTTAAGATTGGGAAGGGACGTGCCATGAGGATAAACGTAGTGACACAGTAGTCTATCTCCCTAGTGGGACCGAAAAATGCCAAGCAAATGCTGTCGTATCAAAGAAGTGGTTGTACTTTTGGGGGCAATAGCCCTACGCTTGTGAGTGTTGTGCACAGCCACACGATCGTTAGCTATTGGGAGTGCTTTCTAGAGAGTTCGGACCAGAGGGAAGCTAACCGGTTAGGGTACAAATCAACGGTCAAACCAGTGTGAATACCCAGCCCCAACCGGTCATTGTTTTGGGTCAGTTTGGGCTGGCCTAGTTTTATGGAAACTTGTGTTGAAAACTTACAGCATTCCGCGTTTACTTGACTTTGGTATACAGGGATTCGACAATCTGTAAGACGCACCAGGACCAAACTATTACGTTTTCGCACATTACTACTGATCAGTTATGACTTATGGAACACTAACTAACGGCCTACTATTTGCAGTCGAACTATCCAACTATAAAAAGCAACACAACCATTACTTATGAGTAGTGTTTTATTGGGTCCTTTATTGTCATCCTTACAGTTCTACGGTCCACGCATCGGAGCTTTGTATATTCGGGGGTTGCATACGTACACACCCGAAACATGGCTGGAGCGAACACCGTACCGAAACGTACCAACTAACTGTGGACATAAAGATTGCTGCAACGTCCCACCGGCGCCTTTGATCCCTCTATTTCTGGGTGGCGGACAAGAATCCGGATTCCGTTCTGGGTAAGCAACCGAAACGGTTTTATTCCTACACAGTAACCCCTCTAAAGAGACTACTCCTCTGGCAGATCAACGACAATATTTTGTCAGTAGGCAACCCTCTGGTGCGGTCCCCGCCAAGAGAGTCCAGTTCCTCTTTCCCCATGTTGATATTTTGATTGCTTCTTTTCCTTTGTCTCATGCAACGTTTTATCTTTAGCACTTTATCGATCGATGGTTAGCATTGTTTAGTTTTTACTCATTCTCCCAATAAAAGCAATCCGATTTGAAATATCTGTCTCAAGTTTAGAGGTGTCCGTTCGTGACCCAGATGCAAAGCACACGGCTTTATTTGAAAATAATGGACAGTATATGACTTGAATAAACTGTTGATCAACAGCCGTGCAGCACTCAGTCCTAAACTTGTCCTATTTCAGTGGGAGACTTACTAGTTTGATTACAGTTATCCTTACTCGGGGTTCGGGGTTCGTTGTTGGGCTCACTTTACTTCTTTTTTACTTCAGACGACTATCCCATGAGACAGGATTATTCGGCTTCAGTAATGTCTCGGATATCCGCTACCCAGGCTCTGCAGCTGGATGCCAGATCTGCACAAATCGCGATCCAGTGTCGGCTGCAGTGACGAACTCCTTAGACCTTATGGAAATCAAGCTTCTCCACGTCGCTCTTGACCGTACTCAGTCAGGCTTTCAGGTATCCTCCGAGACGACACAGCCATCCTTGACAGGGTTTAGGAGCCAGTGTTTGTCTGGTGATTTCAGCATCATTCCTGCGCGACAGATACCCGAACCCGTACAGACGCCATCTTCGAAGGGTTAGGATAGACGTTGTAGATTATGACAAATATTCTGGATTTTATCGCTGGACACCTTTAAAAAGCGGACTGTCACTATACGTCGGAATTACCGGTGGTAAAAAAACCTCCAGATTTCGGGGGCCTCTGCTCGTACAGGCCATTTTTCGCATCAGTAAATCAGGACCGGATGACCGGCTGCGTTGCTGACCCGGATTTTCGTGCGTAAGCTAATCCGAGTTCTTTTCTACAATACAGCTTTCAGCCGCATGAAGGCTTGCCGGGTACTGTCCACACGCCGTCGAATTCTTCTTTAGCCTGTCCATTGGGTATAATTATTGAATCAGGGTATTTAAAGTTGGTAAACTGCTGGAGAAGAACTTGGTCTTCGGCGTGTTGATTCCCGATCCTACAGGTGCTACGTAGTGAGTTAGATTGTTCAGCACACGTTGGGTTCTTTCAATTCATTGCCCAAAAGAAGGATATCATCAGCGTACTCCAAGTTATCTATCCAGGTTCGCGGCCTAACTAGACTCCCCGGTATCCGTCCGAGTGGCCTCCTAACGTCCTAGCATTGTCGGAAGCAAGAGTATTCAGAAACGACTGATTTCGTCCTTTGCACCTTAGATGCTCCCGTGTGACCTGCTACAATGTAGTCTGTGCTGAGGAAGTCCTTTTCACTGCCGTCTTCTGGCGTACGTTTTTTTACCAACGTAAAAAGGGGAAAGCAAGTGTCGGATGCTATGACCTGGTTAACGGTCTATTGGTTTTCCTTCTATGGGAGCTGGTTAAACCTTTATTCCAAGCCATCACTGATGAGAACATAGATCAGCTTCGGCTGGTTGGGTGGATAGCTTACTTCCTGAATGCGGCGGCTTTGCTGGTTTTGCTGGTCACTTGTTCTCTACATGGTTCCCTCTGCCTTGTAGTTTGTACTTGGTTGTCCAGAGGCTAGGGGTGCACCCTCAGTGAAAAGTGTGGTGCCACTGGGGACGTAGACCATAATGGATCCCCATGAAACTTCATTGGTAACGTTCCAAATGCGGCGAGCGTTACATGATTACATTTGCCCCTCTAATTGGTAAGTTTCTGAGTCGATTCATCGCAGCTTGAGTTTCCTTCACTGAAGTGCACGTGCTTCTGAAGGAACACCTATCATCCTTTGGTAGCTTGCCGTTGGCATGTCTTGACCCATGGTTCTTACGGTTCCCACTCACCGAAGAATCCATCATTTGTTAGACAGGCGAACAAACAACGTGTTTTTGACCATTTATCATTTGGCGCCAACTGTAATTATCCGGTTAAGCAAAGCAACAGAAGGAACTTCCGGGACGGGTTGCACTGTTTACATCGAAACCGAGTGGACCGTTAGTTCGTCGCGTACTAGTCATGTTTGTCTCGCAAGTTCTGGCACCATGGATGTCTACGTACAGTACGGTCTGTGACCACTGCAGCCAGAAGGCTTTTACACACTACTTATGAGTGCATACGGCGGGTTGAGCAGGTCTATATCAATGACCTCTGCGTTGGTTAACAGGCATTGTCTATGCCTCTTAGGCTGGTATAATAATGGAAGTCAGTGCATGCCTTTGGAGGGCCTCGATTAATTCCTCGTGGGCAGTTCATTATAGGCCAATTTACTGCCCTATCAACTTATTTTAGAAGATACAGGCACCTGGCAGCTCAGCAGGTATTCGCAACTCGTTGCAGCATTCTGAGATGTGCGAACCACGCAAAATGAACAAAAAAATTCAATATGTTTTTTTGGAGTTTGAGGTAGCTCAGTGGTTAAGGCGCGAACTTACTGATAGGGAGGTCCGTCGTTCGAGCCTAACCTTGACATCTCGACTGTTCCTGCCTACGCTTGGGCAGCCTAGAAATATCTTAGCCCTCGTGCTTCCTTCGGGTAGGTAGCTTGTTACTGAAAAGATATTACAGCTGAAATACGATGACGACGATTGTAGTTATGCGCTTATCGACCAGTGCCGATCAATTCTTAGATCCCATAATTGTGGCTTATGAGTTTCACAGTGATCGATGAAAAACGCTTCCTTCGAAAAAAAAACCTTGAACGGCTGGCCTACAGACTACACTGTTGCGTTCAGTAACCTACCTATACGTTGCGTAAATCCGTGAATCCGAGTACGAGCTAGCCTCATCAACTGTTGGGGGCGAGGTGGCTCAATGGTTAGAGCGCAGATTTACTGACTGGAAGGTCCGTGGTTCGAACCCGACCTCTGCATCTCGACTTCTGCTGTCTAGGCTTGGGCAACCTGGCAGTATCCTAGCCCTCATGCTTCCTTCGGATGGCATGGCAGCTGGGCACCGAAAGGGTGTTACAGCTGAACGATGTTAGTGGCGCCGCTCTAGCTCTCTGGCTGGTCACTAGGGTAATCAGTACTGTCTTTGGTTTGCGACAAATTGGCTGGGGATGAATGGGCGTACGGAAAGTTAACCGATATAAATCGGTCGATCAACTTGGTCGTCACTGTTCAAAAGATGTGACAAACTGGGGCTACATGTGATGTTCGGACTCTTAGTTGTCGACGGATGCGAATTTTTTTTGACAGTCGCCTACACGTTGGATCAAGAGAATCCGGTCCATAGGAGTAGGTAAATTTTAACAGAACTGTTGAGTTGGTCTTTATGGACAGTTTATCCTTGAATAAGCTCCAAATTGCTCGTCAGTTAGCGCGCAAGGCTACTGACGGGAAGATCCGTGGTTCGAAGCCGACCTTGAATTTTCCACTTTCCCTGTCTGGGCTTGAACAGAATATCAGCCCTTGAGTTGCTGGGCAGCTGATCACCCAAATAGTACCACAGCTGAAAGCTTGTCTTTGAACCTCCGAACATAAGTCGACAAATTGTTGAGGACTACTCTTGCGTTAGCGGAGTTGGATATCTGCATCACCAATTTGGGTGCTCTACGACTGATTGTCATTGCAGCCTCGTAAGTAGTATTTGCTTTTAAACAATTGTGACTAGTTCAGTGAGTCTTCGTTCTAGCGTATAGTTTTCGGGGAATTTCAGAGATACCCGCTTTCTATAGCGTTGCCCTAAGAATGTCCAATTCCTCCAGCACATCCGGACACAGGCCCTCCGGATTTTGCTAACGAGGGGTGCATTATGCATCGATAGGAAACTGTCGAATCTGATATACCATCCAGTCCGTCTGTTCATCACGATGAACTGAATCATTCGAGCGTTTTGGGTGCAGTTCGTTTTGTTTAGTTCATCAGGTCGCTATCTCATGCTACACAACCAAGTGTTCTGAATTAAAACAGGAAGCCGGATGCAGTTAATTTCATAAGGTCACCACTATTCTCTGAAGATGAATCCATTTTCCGGTGCTATTTTTGCACTACGACACAGGAAGTTGCATTACACAATACATTGGGCTTGTATGCGACGAAAACCTGTCATTTAAAAGTTGTACGGTTCATCTGGTGGCAACAAGCGTCCGTGTCAGACCTAATTAGACGCCTTGTGAATATGTTGTCTCGGCTCATCAGACCGTTACTAAGGCAACCAGTCATGACTCTTGCTTGAATTGCCGCCATCTACTTTCATGTGTTCTCCAGCCACTCCAAGAAGCGATCAGGAACAGTTCCAAACCTGTGGTTTTGCTCTCAGATTCTTTGTTGTCTTAGCTGATGACAGGTGTCCAATTTGTTGGTGTTCTGTTGGACCGGTTTTGGCTGTCTGGATTCAAATTGTACGCCCTACGTGTTAAGTGTTCACATGGTACGGACTTCGTGTGTCCGCTTGATATACGCGCTTGCCCCACATTTCATTCTGCAATGCGTGCATCCGATCCCTCACAACTGGCCTTTTCGCAGCCGTTGAGATAGCTACGTTCGGCTCTTAGCTCTCACACTGGGTAACCGTCATTACAGATGCAACAGGTTTGGGGACGGGGGCAGGACTGGCTCGTTCCGACGCAAATTCAAGTAACGGAGATTTAAGATTATCAGAAACGCCCCAAGATTTATGATAACGTCTATCCGAAATATGTGCTTAGCATTCCCATACGAGGCAATTCCACCTGATATCCAACTCTTACCCCTGACTTCTAGAATCCCTATGCATTCTGCAGTGGTCACACCCCGGGTGACTTATTCTGGCAGGTAGGTCAAACCGGATGAAAGCGACCGAGGGCGTCTTCTATTGCGAAAACATGGCCCCAGTGGACTGAGGGACAGAGATCATCTTGAGACTTTAGCGTCCTCGAAGTTGTTGTGAGTCGTGGGCTCTAGACATTTCTGCGTACTGTTGACTAGCGCGCCAATTCTAAACACTGTTGTGGGTGGTTGCGGGATACGTAGTGTTCACATTCACACCATTCTCGTTCGAACAGTCGTCCTCCTGTGCTGGTGTAATTATTCTGGTGAGTCCACACCAAAGGGGGTGGGAAGCACTGGACTCGAGTTTCGCTCTTGTTAGAGCCCATCAACAGAGCATATCTTATGGCCGTGCCGGGGTTTGAACTCCGCACATCTGACATGTAGGTGAGGTTGTTACCACTATTCTACTAGTACACGTCGGGCTCATCTGAATGTTCACCTTCAAACATTTCATTGGCAACAACTTGTAGGACACGTCTAGACCCGCAAAACCCAGGGGCGTACGCTCGAACACGTGTCATGTGATGCTGAATACATTAGCTGTACCATGTTTCAACAGTGGACTGCCAATATCTTGATACGAGTCAGTCGAAGACAAGCAAAATGAGCTCATGTCCATGGATGGGTGTTCAGCTTGGCCTACCGGTATTTCCGTTGCACATAGATCTGACTGATGGTTCCCTCCATCTATCACATATGACCTTTGCGTTGTGTTGGGAAAAATGACAGCAACACTACATCTGACTTTTTTGGACACCAGATTTGTTCGTACTTCTTGTAGGACGGATGTCTCCTGTTTAGATGGGTTGACTTCGTTGTTGGGCGTCGCTGTCCAAGGTCGGATAGGTGGTCCGTAAAGACGTTGAACCGATGTTGTTTCTAGCGCCGCTTGACATGAAAGAGGTGCGGTATCGGCACCTGCTAATATGTCAAGCCATGCCTCCAGTAGGCCGCCGTTCTGATACTACCAAACTGGGGCATGGTGAAGCCTCTTTCGCTTGTCTGCGTAAATCAGTATAATCCTCCCTGAGTACGTGATCAACGTTGTTGGATGAATGGCAGTAACTTCAGGATATCATGGAAACAAGTCCGAACTGACTTATTATAAATCCCATCATGCGAGGATAATGAAAATGTAACTCGGATAACGGCAGTGGTCAGATATCTTAAGCCGCGAATGTAAGGTTTCTCATCCGTTTAGCAGGAGACTGGTAGATGCGGCTGTGTATTCGCAGACTGATTTTTCGAAGATGCCATGCGGTGGTTGGGACATAATGAGATCAGTTCGATCATCAGTTTATTCTTTCTCCAGGTGCGCCGGGAAACAATCGTAATGTCGGAAGCCGTATCAAGCCGCAGTCGAATCGTGCTTCCGTTTGCTCGGATTGTAACTTACTTGCGACGAGCATTGATCTGGTTATCAAATGTTGCAAGTATTGCGTTAAAACGGGGTTCTGATCGGCTCCGTCTGCTTCGTGACCTCCGGGTTTGGCTGCGTCTTTGGCTAGCTTTCCGCGTCCGGCACTGGCTTTCCTTGTGCCCACGTCGATTGCACACTGAACATTTTAGCTTTTTATAGGGAAACAATCGCACAAAACGCCATTCGCCGCATTGCCAGCAGGCTGCAGGGGGCTTTGCTCCGTGCGAATTTGCCACCACAGGAGGTTGCCTCGATGTCGTCTTGGCAATGTTGAAAGCAGCGTTGGATAAGGGTCTCTCCAACATGGCCGTGTCGTGTTTAAGATTCAAGGGGCGCTGGCACTCATGGGTAATGGACTACAGCGTTATCTCGGGAGTTTGTTCAATCTTGTTCAGTAGTCTCGCTCTGATATCACTGTCTGAATGCGACTGAAGACCACATATGAAAATAAGACACTTGAACTGGTCTTCGGTCATGGTAGATAACTTGAATTGTTCGCATTCAAGGTTGACTCTACCGGCATAAGTGATATAGTCTTTGGATTCCTTTTTCGCAAGTTTCATACATTGGTAGCGAATATTAAACAAAGAGGAATGCTCACCGAAAATTGCTGAGAGTTGCTGCACGGTTTTGTCACAACTGAGATCTCGCTTGTTCTTTGGTAGGATAAAGTTGGAATACCGTGTGTTTCGTTGTGCCGAGCTTTCTGAGCAATAAGCGTACTCTCCAGGCATCATCTTTGTGCTTCAGTTCGACTTTGAAAACATCTTCGCAACGTGTGAACCACGAATCGAAGCTTAGGCCGCCATCAGGGTCATAATGGAACTCCATGATGCTGTTGGCGATCGAGTCGACTGAATGTGCATCTGGAGCGGGATTTGGTGGTTGAATTTTAAGTTGCTGCGTCAATGTTTCCACTAAACGTAATTGCGCCGCTTCAAACTGATTTTGTTGTTGCAGCAGAATTTCTTTCAACGCTTCAGCAGTTATTGTCATGATTCCGTGGGTTCGGGCGTCGCCAATCTGTTATATCTTCTGCTGTCCCCGCTCCAGAGCCTAGTGCCAGAAAAAGAACCCACCGATAACGAACACAACAGCCTTATTGCAACAAGCGAGTGCATGCGAGTACAAAAGTTACAACGACTCCGCGCTATTTAAAGGACACTTTTTGACATTGACCCAGGCTGTCTGATAGGCGTTTAGTGAACACCCATCAACATCGACCGTGCTTCTATGAAATGCCTGAATGCTGATCATATTCGGTCGTGCTTTTGTGGCGTGCCTGGAAACTCATCGGCTTTTGCTGGATTGATTGAATGATTGATTGGCATGGATACTTGCCGACTTTCTTATTGAGATTTTGGTGGAGTTTTGTGGTCTCAGTAGGTTTCGGGCGTTCTGGGGTTACTTTCAGGTATCTGACCTTCCTGACACCTACCTTATCAGAACCTCTTACCTGCTGTTCACCAACGTACGATTTTAGAGCAAGCGTTACGATTTTCAACAGCTGGTCCACCACTTTTCCGTGCTTGAGTGAAAGCCGAGGGTGGCGACGGGCAAAATTTATTCAACGGGCGAAGAATATCATCCATAACTTACTGGTCAGTAATCATCTGCCAGTCTTGTCCTCACTCACTCAATGCGTTCCCACGTTATTGGGCTCCGTGCCATTGTTGAGGCTGTGCTGACTGACTTCACAGAGACCTGGTGTTCTACGAAAAATCAACTGTGTGTGTGGTGAACGAACACTTATAGGTGGTTACACCAGACCATTTCTATACAATTTTCATCTGGATTTGGTATACACCAACGCAGTGCTTACTACATTTGCACTGTCCTGTTCTGGATGACATGTATGCACACTCGGATCTGTCGTATTTTGTGTTGAGCCTTTACTGTGTTGCGTTAGCAAATACTTGATAAGCGACCTCATTTCAGTCATAAAATTTCCGGATTGATACACGTTGCCATCCGTTGCGTATTAACCTAAGTACATGCTTACTGTTATTGGTCGCGCTTATGAATTTCGCACACCTTAAGGCTACGAAACAGTATTCAGATAGGTGTTGAAAGGCACTTCACCTGACGCCATGGTCAGATATCAAACAAGACGAGGCCCGCGTTACAAGTTATAAATGCATTAGTACGAAACCGGTCACTGCAGACGTTTTGGTGGACACTGAAACGAGGTAACTCGCTGTTTTGATGATAGGCGGTCGTCTTCAAATGTACGCATGACGTCAGCTTTAAGCAAACTGAGTATTTAAGGTTGAGGGACGAGATGGGTCAGTGGTTACTGACCAGAAGGTCCGTCGTTCAAAATCAACCTCTGCATCTCGACTTCCATTGTCTAGGCTTGGGCAACCTGACAGTATACCAGCCCTCGTGCTTCTTTTGGATGGCATGGCACCTGGCCACCGAAAGGGTGTTACAGCTGAACGATTATCGATTTCGATTTAAGGTTGATACTAAGTCTATCAGCAGAATTGGAAACGACAGACATGCCTTAATTATTGTATTGGGATCACGGGGCTCGAACTCGAGTGTCGTGTACTAAAGTTAATTCTTGCTGGGAGTGAGTAACTACCCCGATAGTTCCTGAATATTCCGCACATTTCTGGGTAAGATAACATATAGTGTAGAGTCACGAGGAAAATTATTGGTCCTCACTACAGAAGGGAGCTCTGTAGATTCAAACGGATTGAATATTTTAGACGAAATGGAGCATACGTTGAGCGCTTGTTACAAGGAAGGGATATGTTACCGGCCCCTTTCTGGAAGGGGAGTTTGATAGGAGCTTTGAAACCTACAATTTCTAAACTTTTCAAGACAGACAATTTTTGCAGAGATTCCATCTGTTCAAATCTGTTACTGTATGAAGACCATGGGAAGACCTATGCAAATACTCAGTGGGAGTTAATCGACTGTTAATCAACTATTAGACACAGTCATGGCCTACAAGCTTGTATACATTTGTGGCTGCTGAATTTTTATTGCGCTACTCTATTTTTCACCCCACACACATCAGACTGACTGATTGCTATTGGCATACTAAATACTGGTGGAACAAGAGTTCCGTTGCATGCATTCTATTCTTTCCACTAGCTTGAGGTAGGATAATGCATATATAATAAACCGAAGCAAACTGAATTCAGACTCCGTTGCCTAAGTGTTTTTTTTTCGGAGAACATACGGCACAGTAACGATTTTGTGACGTACCATACTTTCAGGCTGGATGTCGATGGGATCGGCAGAATGCTACCGCACACCAGAGACTGCAACATTTTTACATTTGTAACGTTCGCCCCCGCTCCGCCAATTATTAATCGTTCGGCCTACGGTCTGCCACATCTCATCTGCTTACGCCAGACAAGTGTCAAGTTAACTGAAACATGCTTAACACTTGTCCTCGTTCAACTAGTCACTCATTTTCTCACCACGTGTACTTTTCAAGATATTGTACACAGTTCACCCGAGAAGTGCGCATAGGCTGCTCACCATTGGCGTGCTTTTATTCTGGAGGACTACAGTAGAGAAAACATTTCCCATCTACCTATAAAATGCTTCCGAACAAGGGTTGCCCTGAGCATGCCGTTGTTATTTCATTGACTCGGTCAGCTGGCTCATGGGTAGATTTTGATAACTGATGGTCACTGAATCTGGGACGTTGCCAGAGCGGTCAATAGATGGACCTCAAAAATTAGCTCGAATATGATCACGCTCCGGGAAAACCTCTCATTGAAGCTTCTAATCGGTTAGTATCTTGCACATTTTGACTCAGCTTACAGCCTTATTTGTGTGGTTGAACATTTGTATACTTACATCACCCAGTTTACTTAATCCCCTACTACTTACACCGCTACTGAAAACACCTAAACCTTCACATCGCAAATGTCTAAGATTCACACTTTTTGCCAGATCCATTGTATGGGACGCACGATAGACTCGGGTGTTTGTAAGTGCTACCCCCAACAGTAATTTGATTTCGCACGTTTGTACGTCACATCAGTGTGTTCAACTGACTGATTCCAGAAACTTCCATCGGAAGCAACTATCGGTAGTAACTTTTCTTGTTTTCTTCCGGTTGCACAGACTCATGGAATTCAGCCGACTACCTGGGTTGTTACTGTTGGTTTGGGAAAATTAACCTCACGTGGCATTCTTATTGACATTCCCTGATACATCAATCGTCTGACGATTCAGTTCAACTTGTACACCATTTCATAGTTAGAATTTACTCGTTTCCACCGGTGTGTTTGTTGAGTACGGTGAGTACGGTGAAGTACACTCATTTGCATACCTGTTTGGTTTTGATGGGAGACTCACCTGCAACCCAGCTGAATTTCTCGTTTATGATGTTTTTAAGCAACTGAATGTGCTGCACCAGGCCGCCTCATGTTTCAGTCCGGACGATATTCGAGATATCGCGATACGTTGTATAAACGTAACACACTACTCGTAAGGTCGCTGAAAACTCTTGGACAGCTGTCGAATAATGGTTCATTTGTAGTACCCTTTCGGTGCCTAGCTACAATGCCACCCGAAGGAAGCACGAGGGTCGAGATACTGCCACGTTGCCCAGGCCTAGACAGGAACAGTCGAGGTGCTGAGGTTGGGTTCGAACCACAGACCTTCCATTCCGTAAGCTTGTCCCTTAATCGCTGAGCTATATCGAGCTCCGGACTAAGTTAAATTAACTATTCTACTCAATAATTCCTCGCAGGTGACCGTTGATTACCAGCGTTTGAATTTGGATGTGAGTCCTCAGAGGTTACTGATCACATACACCACCTAGCGATTGTTTTAACAACTTGTGACGGGATAGAAGGCGAAGTGAAAGATCTTTTCACCATATGAGGAGACTGTCCGTGTATGGCGTAGTTTGGCGATCTTAATTGCTCACTGGGAATTGAGATTCCATCTATTCGATTGCAGAAATATTTTGTGCATGCAACAACGGACAGCAGGAAATTGCTATAAACTGTTGAAAACCGGTTCTTTCGGAGATATCCTGTCGGTTCAACTGAATTGTGTGAACTGGTCTGTAGTCCGCATTCTGTTTGGTCTTCTTAAATGCATGATAAAAGGGTGGTTTTTCACCAGGTTTTTGGTTTATCTCTTTCCAATAAAGCACCGAAAACACACCAATGATTGCAGGACTTGCTAAGGTTAGTTTTTGCTTTGTGCACACGTTCTTTTTTGTCACAATGTTGCAAATACTGTATACGTGTTATGGTGATTTGTACAACCCTGCGGTAATCATTCTTTGATTTGCTTTAGTTGAATACACCCGTTCATCTTTTTTTATAAAAAAAACAAATGAAACCCGGGAGATCGGAATTTATGTTCGAACTTTATATTATCACCAAACGTTGTAATAATAAAATAATAATAATCGTTCAGCTGTAACACCTTTCGGGTGCCTATCCGCCATGCCACCCGAAGGCGGAGATTCTGCCAGGTTGCCAAAGTCTAGACAGGAGCAGTCGAGAAGCAGGAGTTGCGTTCGGCCAGTAAATTCACGCTTTAACTCATTGAGCCATCTCGAGCTCCTGAAAACCTTGTTATAGTCTTCTGGGTACAGCTGGGAACCAACGTCACTTCTCATTTTGGCTGCTTGAAAGCGCGGCCATCTCAGAATCCTCGCAGTTAGGTTGCATTACAAATGAAAGAGTCAAATTCTTTGGCCGCATCACCCCTTTGATGCATATCGGCTGTCCAAACCGAAGCTAGCTAGAATGCGGCCGGATTGTTCAGTTTGATGTAAAACACACAAGAACAGTATGTCTTGAGGAAGTAACTTAGCGTTGGGCCTCACTTACAGTGAGAGGAGGAAGACTGTCCAACCACAGTCTGTCAGTATCTAAGCAAGCACATGGGGGCAGGGTGGTAGACAGTTCTTGCTGCGGTCCCGGGGAAGTACCATCGCCCAAACCAACTGAAGCCTCGTGTGGCTCGCCACTGGATGGATGCCCCTGATGTATTCTCAATTGGCATGTTAAATTTCTTTGCATGTGTTGTGTTGTTGTAATTGGTTTCGTACCATAGATCTGCTGTGTTGTACTGCACTGTGTTTTATGGTATATTTTATTTCACCCATGAACCTGTAAATATCCTTCCTTAACACTTTGGGCATTCCAGAGTAGTGAATCTGCAACGATTCGCGAAGCAGTGGCCTTGTTGTGCATTGTTGGCTTCGTACGTTATCCAGCCATTTGTGTGTTCCTCGGATTCGTCTTTTGAGTGGCGCTCGTCACCGAGCTGCCCTCCGCATACATTGTGGGTTTCATCTGCCTATCCACACACCACCTCACAATTATAGGTCGTCCTTCGGATTTAAACAGGCCACAGGACGCTCAGATGGTTGTATATGCAGCTCAGCATAAACCCAATGTGGCATAATGCGTTTGGGTCGGTCGGTGTAGTTCAACATAACAGGCATTTGCCAAACGGGATACCATCTCACCAACCCTTGGAGGGTTATTCGCTAATTGTAGTCAGTGTTGTGCGGCCTCTTTCAGAAGTGCACACCTGGAAACAGCCGTGTATAGGATTCGTAATTCGCCTTCTTGTTTGTACACCCCCTAGGAACTCAGCTGAAGAAGTGTCACCCTCGATACTCGTTGGATCCGTTCCGATACTGCTAAGTTGGTCCAGTGCTAGCTAGATCTCCCTACAAAACACTGTACCGTTGCTGTTTCCACGACTTCACCTCTTTGTTGCCCTGTATTCTCTCCACTTTACTAGGCTGCTGAACTGGTGTCGGCGAATCTGGCATCCTACATGAGTCACATGTCCTGCATGCGTGAACAGCTGATCCAACAGCTTTGTATGGCCTTTCCTCCGGTGTCTGGTCATCCGAATATCATCATCTTTGGTGTCCATCGTGGCCTATCCTCGAATCTGAATGGTTTGATTCACCTGGATCCACAAAGACTCTCAGTTCTACCAAATACGGTCAACTTAGCATTCAGTGGACCACCATACCTCGACAGTAAGTTGATCATATATAGTGACAGGTTTGTTTGGCTACTCCCAAACGTCTCACGTGGCTCTGTAATCTACGGTACTGTAAAGTTATCAGTATGGGGTTACAGACTTCTAGCTTTAGCCCTAATCCTTACTTACCAACTTCAGAGATGTTTACCATCCTTTGGCCAACTTTCCGAAGCCATTGGAAGCCATTTCTCAATCCACTAAGTAATTCTTATACGTGTGTGTGTAGCACAGGAATATCCTGTGGAGGCTTCTGGTATAGTCTTCGGAGTGCGCGATATTGCGCCTCATTCATGAATCTATGCGTGTCGATAATTAAATTATAAAAACAATACTTTTTGCACCCTCCGCACGATCGGAGAGTCGATTTGGCTTTGCATGTGTCGTATCAGAGCTTCGCCATGAAGCATTTGACTTCGGCAATAACTTGAACGAGGCTTACATCGCTGAACCGGGCTGAAATTGAGTAAAGATCCTATAATGGTGTTTATGTATCCTGTGGAGCCCCTGGACCATTCTTGCAAGTGTTCCGCAGCTCCTGCATAGTAACTGCACAGTGGCTGCTGAAATATAGAGTGCGAACCTACGCTCTGGCAAGAAGTGTAGATTTTTTAGTAGACCAGGAATGAATTCAGTTCATGGGACGGGAGTTGTTGTTCCCTGGTCGCATTTGAAGTGCTTTTTGTAGGATGATAGCCTTTATTTTAAATTCTGCTGATTTAGTCGAAAATATTCCCTTCTCAGAGCTGCCTTGGAGGGTTACTGCCGACCTTTTCACTGAGCTTGGCTTGCAGACGTTCCGTCACCAACCGAGGGGACTTGACTGTGCGGTCAAATGAGAGAATGCATTATCATGTGCGTACTTTGTCGGGTTGATCAATACTACTATCAGCGTGACTGGAAAACTTGGGAAGCTCGTTGACTGAAGTCGTTTTGTGAAGTTTCAGACTTGTCGGCCTTAACTTTTTTCAAGCCCCACAAGCATCTGGAACTCTTGTAAACCTTAGCGTCTTGATTCAGTTCTTCCAATCGCGACACCTTTGATCAAACATGTGAGCACGGCGTGGTTTGCCTAGTTTTTTTTTCAATTACAAATTGCCTCGAAGGTAAAGTGAGTACACTGGTATCTATCCGCCTCTCCTAATCTTCAGGTCGCGAGATCCTGGCCCTTTGTCCGAATCTTTGTGCGAGCCGTGGGGCGGCATGTCATTCGGACCAAACAAGTTCCAGCGTTTTGCTTGCATGCGGATATTCCGTTGAAGAATCCAGATCAGCCATTCGTCTCAGCATAGGTCGCGATACAATCTTTGAAGACATTCACACCGCAGTTGCTGAACTTCGCGCGGCCGTATCTCAGCTCTTCTCGTCCAACAGTGCGGCGACCTAAGTGAACGAAACCAACTACAGCATTCTACCACGCCGTGCAATCAGTCCAATTTTTTCACCATTTTCCTTTGAATTTTTCAAAGGTTTGATTATTACACGATAGTTGATTTCCTCTTTAAGCCGTATTTGGCGTTTTTCTCGAGCATTTGCAAGTTTGCCTGTTTTTTATACATAAAATCATTTTTGGGCATCTCATATCCGTTCATCTCAATGATCTAATGGTTTGGATACACCCAGACACGAGTACAAGCATTTCCATTACAAAAATAGCAATCGTTGAATGAAATTTGGCTCCCCATGTTTATCATTACGTTGTACCCCACGAGGATACACTTCTGTCGCGGAGAATATTCTGTGAACCCATTTTAATCAAACCGGACTGTGTTTTGGCCGATAATTTTACTTGGAATACTCGTGGGAACAAGCCATATTAGCAACACGGGGTGAGTCCAACCAACGCACGACAACTTAACAATTGTTGAGTCCTTTAATTTGTATCAATATTTTTGTGGTTCTCACTCGGTGACAAAATGCCCGTTCGCAGTTACTGGAATCGTCGAGTATCGTATACACATCTTCGTATCGTGTACAGCTTCGCAACGTTGGACTGGTATATCCCGGTCATGGAAATGGGTAATTATTGAGTTTCCGGCCCATTCGTTTGAGCTGAAGTGAAGAATTCATACACACACAGAAGTCGCTCAGAACTAAAATCTTATTATCTCGATGACTGTTTACGTACCGAGTTTCGCATTAGGTGAAGGTATTTTTTGTGCACAAAATTTTTGGACCCGGGGGCCACTACAACTCGTCTTATCTACATATGATACAATGGATCTTGGTTCCACCAGTCTATGTGAATAAATCGCCCAGAACATTTATTTCCAATTCAGGGAGTCGTGCCATGGGGAACAGCACGCTGAAATGTAACTCGGTTGAGACTAGTTGATCACTAAGTGAACACGAGGCGACCAACACTGTGTTCACTCATCCTGGCTAGAAATACGATAAAAACGGGCCAATCAACTGTAGTCGTGCTAGACAGATGGTTTTTCACAGGGCGGTAGCGACGTTTAGGATAAACCATCTAGGGATGGTTGAGTGTCGTTCACAGTATTTACACCGTTTCGCTGGATATTCGTACTATACAATCGACTGAAGCAGTCCGTTCAACAGCAAGCGTTTTTAAGACCGCTAGCGTTTCTAAAAAAACACCCACTCTCCCAAAGTTAAGGACATTCTTTCCCAGCTAGTTCACCTACAGCGTGCATGAAATACCGGTGTGTTTGAACCCGCAGCTCAAGTCTCATGTGTGATTGTTTCGTGTGGTCCTCGAATGGTAACTGCAGTGATATGATGACACACTACCTCTTCGGCTGCCCAGCTTGGGTGGAGGACCTAACTATTTCAGGAGCCGCCTTCCGTGATTGTAAAGGGTATACGTTTGTCACAATGGGCGTCACGATTGGGCTGACTTACCGTACCACTGAGTTAGCTGAAAAGCAATTACATTACGACAATGCAGATGAAGCACCTGAAATATACGTGCTAGTGTACGGCTCGATAACAGTCCTGGAGAATTTATGTATCAGAGCAAACCACCCTAAGGACGTACCCTGTGCCCTTTTCGGCGGGAGATGGGTGGATTCCTAAACATTTCTTTGGATTACCTTGGAGGCAACACGCCCATCCCTCCATTGTTTGTACATAAATTCATAGTTACTAACGAGTAGTATACAATTAAACGAAACCTATACTTACATGTGGGTTCACTGACTTCGCACAGAAAAACTGAGGTTTAGTGTTTTCGGTATCTTTTAACGTCTTTGTTGGTGAACGACAATGTACAAGGGAGCATGCGACGAACCCCAAGGTGCCCAAAGGAGAATACGAAGCTTCAGAATTCAGTGCGCGGTGACATAAGAAACTGCATACTGTTGTACCAACCGCGTTGCACTTTTCTTTGACCTTTTCTCGGTGCAAGATGTGCGATCCGACACCCCCTGTCAGCGTTCTTCACTTTCCCGGCGATTTTACGTGTCCTACTCTTACCGCTCCTCTCAATAGATCGGTCAACCGTTACATTGGAAACTGAACTGTGCTGTGGATAAAACAACTGCCTTAGAAAACAGAAAATACGATACGGTCATGATGAATTTTCCGACTCCGCTGTAGCTGAGGTCTGTTCTCCTACGCGGTCTTCTTTAGCCAAGCAATTGATACTGAGCACTAATCAGATGAAATAGTTGGAGTTTATGACACTGCGTCCACATTCGTCATATCATTGCTTATCGGAGAGATAGCTGGCGGCGAGACGTAAAAAAGGAATAGCAGAAAAAGTAAACAGGCGAACAATCACGGATTAAGACCGTGATCCATACCAAGGCAGTCGAACAGTGCTTCAAACTTTCTGCGTACAAAATACTGGTTTGTAAGGCTAAGTAAGCGATCCCTCACTGGTGTACAAAAGTTCTGGATTTTGGTTGCATAGCATCACTCAGAACAAAGTTCACGGATAGGACCAGAGGCAGGTTTGCAAGAGGCCCAGGAAAAGAAGATGCAGGTGTGCAGTTTTACTTCCGACTTTCTGCAGACAACTACTCGAATGCTTGAAGGGCTTAATTCACCATAGGTTTCGGTTACCGGATCGATCCGAGTTCAGCGTGCTGCTTCTCATCCAGAACCACTAACTTCGGCCTGTCAGCAAAGTCTTGCTAATGGAACCTTAGAAGCCCTCGAGTAGTGAAGTCGATGAAATGAGGTGAAACTGGTCCCGGGTAATATGACGAAATCCATTTTGGACCTTGCAAGGGGGGACATTTCTGACCTGCTTTTGGGTGTTTCCTGTAAAATAACATTACCGTAGTTTACCAATTGAGATGGTGCACAGGTGAAATTCTATTGATTGTGATATTCTCCAACCGACTGAGCTGCACCAAGTTTGCCTGATGGTTTAGTTGAACCGATTTTCAACAGACCATAGTAATTTTCCTCAAGGTCGACAAGTTCTTCAAAATTACGAGTACTGTCCTCAGGAGCAGGTTTCTGTCTATGGTGGTGGCACCGACGTATCCACACTCATTCAACCATTCAAGACCTTTGAACTAAAGTCTGCGTTCTGTGCCTAATCACGCCAGCCACCCAATCGGATGCAACACTTGGTGCAGATATGAGTGCCCTTGAAGTTAGCAGCAAGCTCATACCGTCTCCGCCCGCAACAAATAGACAGCCATCGCTGTCTTCCGGGGAATATCACCGCCCAGGGATATCGGGGACTTATGTGGCCTTCTATTTAATGCATCTGGGTTGCGTTGCCCGGTTGTCCTTCACTAGGATGTCAAATTTAACTATGCGCTATAGTGATGAATAGTATGTATTATATTATACTTTGCTTACTTGAATCCTCTCAATTTTGTATGTTTCATAATTTTGTCTGCAAATGACTCGCCTTAACATTCTGTAGTGTTAAAAGTACCATGATGCTGGAGGTGACTCTGAATATCGTACAAACCTAGCTGGTTGTTGGCATCAGCTAGCCGTAATCATACGCCCAGAATGCGTCCCATGAATAATGTGTGTTACCTGACCACCTTTAAAGTAGCTGCACTGTATCTCAACCTTTCAGTTGTCACCACTTGAGTTAACAAATATGGGCTACCAGATGCGTAGGCTAATGGCTTCAGAACTATCCTCTCCTGTTCGCCCTGCCATCTCATTCGCTTGAGTTTACATCGGGTTGCAGAGCGTTCAGCTAGATGTACATATGGACCGACGCAAACCGTGTACGGCACTATCCATGATGAGCGGGTGTCCATAGGCGAAGTTCGATGTGACGGGCGAATCTATAGACGGATACCAGTCCATCATAATCGGTTCCGTAAAAATTTATTTCGGACAATACATGTTAGATCAGGTTAGATCATCACAGATTCTCCAAGCAGTTTATCTCTTTGTGTTAATCTCAAGCTGCTTGTTCTCAATAATCCGAATGCGAAGAAAATATCAGCTTACTGGAAATTCTGGTTAGTGTCATCCAGTTTGGAATCCCGACACGGTGGCCCGTCAACACGCATGATTACGAGGTAAAAGATAAACAGATAAACAGATAAACATCTTATTTCCAAAGTCAGCTCAGTTGCAGATAATTGACTAATACAGCGAACTGGTACATCAATGAATCCGTAGATGATCTTTCTTAAGTGACGGAGACGTGAAGATGACCAGTCAAAAAGCATAAAGATGAGACAGCGGGTGACAAGGAACAGCAGACTGACACACGACCGCGGAGGCCGCACAGTGCCCGATTCGGTTGGCTAAAACGGCAGCATTTCGGTGCTGGTTGCCCGTTCTGATGAAATTATATTACAAACAGGCTCACATAGGTTAAATTCTGCGAACTGAAAACAAATAAAACTGATTTTCAGAAATGACCCTAGAGCCTTCCGGCTATGACAGAAAACCTGGGTTTTGGTAAATCATCCCAATGAGGGTCCCTAAATGTCACAATTTTGGCGAAACCTGGATGGTGGTCCCCATTACATACAGAGAGTGATCGCCCCATTTTTACATTTTCATAAGGTTGCTCAAAATTCTTGAACAGCCCACGACCGGTTTCGCCCATCCTGGGGCTCATCAGGTAGGCGCAGTCCCCGAGTTTCTGTCAACCTTATTTTCTACTTGAACCCAAATTGCACGAAATTAGCGAAATACACTCATTTGCAAACCAATTTGGTTTTGTGGGAGACTCACCTGGAACCCAGCTGAATCTCTCGTTTATATTTTTATGCAACTGAATGTACTGCATCAGGCCACCTCATGTTTCGAAAAAAAATCGTTCAGCTGTAACACCCTTTCGGTGCCTAGCTGCCATGTCACCCGGATGAAGCACGGGGGCTGGGATACTGCCAGGCTGCCCAAGGCTAGACAGGGGACTTTGAGAGGCAGAGGTCGGGTTCGAACCACGGACCTTCAGGTCAGTAAATTCGGTCTAACCACTGAGCCATCTCGCCCTCATGTTTCAGTTGGTACGATATTCGAGATATCACTAGGATTTATTTCCAGGGGAACAAAATGAGTAGGTTTCACAAGGCGTCCATTTTGCCGTTCAACTAGACCGTAAGATTGACGAAAACTTGGGGACTAGGCCTACCTGATGGACACCTGGGAGGGACGAAAAGGGTAGTGGTCATGAATGCGATCCCGGTTGAAATTCAGTCAATACCAGAACCAACCCCAATAGAAGAGCAACGAACATCGGTAAAAAAGCAGCAACAGAGTGTTGCTGTGGTAATTTTCACATGCACAAACACATTTGGAAAATAATAAAATGAAGATAATGAGTACGACGTGTATAGTTAACACTGTGAAGATAAGGTTACTTACGACAATTGCACATGAAACACTCTATGCAGAAGAGTAAAATCCATCCTAAAGGGGAGAGATAGAACATTGTGTGGGGACAAGAACTGCGTTTCGAGAAAACGAACGGAGGCGAATGTGATACAAGCGAAACGTAGTGGATGCGGAGATCAATATGAGCGTTTTTAGTTCATTTTTGATTCAGACAGTTAACTACAAATAAGCTTAGATAAGCACAGGTCAGAGTAGATTATGAGAGAAGGAGATAGAAAAAAATGCACACCTGATAGAGTATGAATAGGAAGAGCAAAGACTGTGTTGGGTTTTTGTACAGTGGCATTCGAAGTGAGTATTATAGAGTGACTACTGGCATGTAAGAGTAGTATGTACGAAAACTGTCACGGTGATTCGGAGGGTTCTCATAGTGACCTGGTTTATCTTGGACGCAAACTCACAGGGGGGGGGGTGGAAAAATGCAACAATAGAGATAAAGTTGGAAAAACAGCAGTGTCGCTGACAGAGGAGTTAGCATAAAGCGATTCCACGAAAATAAAGTGCTATAGAACGTGGACCTAGTGTGATCAAAACTGGGGAGAAAACAAAAGCGGCTGCATTGACTGGTAGAGATCCGGGGCCACGACGTGTGTGGAGCGAACATAAACAGTCTGGCATCTGGCTACTTTCTTCAACTGACTACATCTGTTCGGAGGTAGGGATCCAGTGGCGCGTACCGCCCGACTCCCACTATTTTCAGAAGCCGTCAACTGTTGGCACAAGGGATATAGAATAGAGGTTTGTAGCCTAATGACGACAAAAACCGAAAACAACAGTGGGAATGTGGAAAAAAGTTACGGCAAACTTCAGAAATGCACATAGGCGTGTTTGAGTAAATATGGTTGCCATTCTTTGTGTTAGGAAGCGTCCCTCGATTTCCGGTGGTTTTCATTTGGTTTAGCGTGGGCGTCGAAATCTGTTCGGAATACTGTAACAAGAAGCTACGCAGTTGGAGAGACGTTTATTCGCATCCACAACCTAGCTCTCACACACGGTCGTTTAGATTCTGGATTTGGAACAACGACGTGGTCTATAATCGCCCGTTCGCTGAGCTTGTTTCTCTGATCAACCAGCTTCCCAGGTAAGAGATTGGGGTAGACGTTTCTGTGCATATCTTTAGCTTCCAAAGGTTGATCGTCCTGGTTAATGAATTGATGGAAAACCCTCTGGTTTAACCAGTCGTTGGCGCACCCTCATTGCGGCTAAGTGCCACTTGGTAGTTTGCTTCTACAGATCAGTAATTGTTCAGCCCAAATGAACGCCGGCAGTTGTGAAAACTATACGAGTTCTATCGTCAGAGATATGAGGCAGCGTTTATCACTCAGTTGGGTTCAGGTCGAAATGACCAATGACTTGTGGCAATTAGCTATGACGTGTACACCTGCGTCTTGCCCTGTTGAAATTACTGTAATGTTGCACGGACAGATTGGACATTAGAACATTTGCACATAAGAAGGACATCCTGTTTCCTTAGCACTAGACATGGAAGGCCCGAGAGGAAAACTCACAATGAACGATCCACTTTAGTGAAAGGAATGTTATTGGCAATGTGTGCAAATATTGATAGCTCGAGTGCGTTTATTGGTAGTTGATCAGATGGCTGTTGATTTGCTCACGGAGCTTGGCACTTGCAAACGTTTCGTCACCAAAACGGGGAAACATCATCGGTGCACCCAACCAAGCACCGATGATGCCTCCTCGTTTTGGCGACGAAACTCTTGCAAGTTAATGGCTAAGGTCGGAGAACAGATCAACAACCAGGGAATGTTATCGTATCATTAACTTAAACGATAGGACATAAACTGATTATCTTCCGATGCCGTGAATCCAGCTCAGTTCGAATTGCATAAGCGTGTTTTCCCCAGACCAGTGTACATACTGAGTATTTTGTGACGTACCCATCTTCTCCAGTTGGACTCTGCTAATGAGTCGATTCTCCCCACGCATACAAGTTTGCCAACAACGCCTGCACACCCGTAAAGCTGGTCTCACACTGAAATCTTATTCGTTCCACGAAGAACTGGTCCAGCTGCAGTATCCTTTCGGCACCTAGCTACCATGCCCCCCCCCCGGGAGGAAGCACTAGGACTGAGATACTACCAGGTTGCCAAAGCCTAGGCAGGAGCAGTCAAGATGCAGAGGTTGGGTTCGAACCACGAAGCTTCCGGTCAGTAAGTTCGAATCTTAACCAGTGGGCCATCTCATTCCATGAACATTCAGGCCAATGAACTATCGTGGTTCAACTACCTAACATATGGAGGTAGTTGCGAGCCTGCCACGTGGATCACAGGAATGCAGCCGCGATACTGCATCTGACCGAAGCGGTTTGGGTGATTCATTTCGACAGATGACCACGCAGCCACATCAGTGGTGACAATCCACGCCGGTTCTTAACTAATAAGTGTGCTCAAGCGACCACTTCCCGAAAGCCTAAAATTAGTATTCGGGTAGGAAGAAGCAGCAAATTTACATCGAAAATTCAGCCTATTATGTGTTGATACGATAAAATAACGAATTTCAAGAATTCTTACCACTTTGCACATACGAACTTTCACGTGGAATACACTTAGTTGAACAACAATGTGTCTCCAATTAGACAGCCAACTGAATTCCAGCTGAATCTCCTGGTTATGATATTCTTCGACTGAATGTTCTGCACAGACGCCTCATGTTTCAATCCGGACGATATTCAAGATACCTCTGTGCACTGTCCCGACTGAATACACTACTCATAAGATTGCTGGGAAGTCTTTAACAGCCTAATGACGGTCTCGCCTTTCTTGACGCCCATTAAACGGACGCGGTCTCCAAGTTTCCGTCAACCTCCAACACCAAATTGTACGCGATACGCGAAGTACACTCATTTCAAAACTAATTTGGGTTTGACGACAGGCTCAAATCAATCCCAGCTGAATCTCTGGCCATTGTTCCTACCTGATGAGCCCCGAGAAAGGCGAAACCGATCATGGACCATCGAAGAGTTTTCAGCAATTTTAGGAATAACGCACTCCATCAGGAAACTTGTACGTGTTTCTGTCCGGAGGCCAGCCGCCCCTAATAGCCGAACAGCACGTCAATTGGACGGATGTGTCAAGTGCGGACTACGGATCAAACGAAGGCATGCCCCGATTGGTCAGAATGTCAGCCAATCTGGATCGAGCATTTTTAACTCGACGCTTCTCGCCACCTCACGGGGATTCTAGCACGACCTTGTGTAACATTCTGTGATGACCCTATAAATACGGTTGTAATAATCTTACTTTGTCTCCATAAAGGGATGTCTGAAGCTATCGTGCCTTTTGATAAACCATAGTGGGCGGAGCAGGAAGCCAAGGACCGACACAGAGTTGCACGACCGTTCAGCAAGTCACAACAGTTTCTGTATCGAATCCATGTACGCGGTCCAACTTTTATCCACGGATCAGACTTCCGTGACGCCGTTTGAGGCCCGGTATCTTGTCAAACCTGGCTGAGTGTGTTCTTATCACGCCGTCTCGGTTAAGTTACTTTTGGACAGTATTACGACCACTTTGAAGATTATATGTTCGGAAACGTTTCGACTAGTAAGGCCAGGTGAACATGTTGTCAAGGTAACCGATTTTGAGGCAGGGGAAGAACCAGTCGGTAAGGCCTATTACAACTAGCAGACTTGCTCAGTGCTGAATTTCAGTAAAAAAAGTTCTTGTCAGTTGGCGAAATACACTCATTTGCATACCAATCTGGTTTTGACGGGAGATTCACCTGGAACCCAGCCGAATTTCTCGTTTATGATGTTTTTCAGCAACTGAATGTGCTGCACCAGGTCGCCCCATGTTTCAGTTGGTACGATATTCGAGATATCACGATACATTGTATAGATATAATAGACTACTCATAAGATTGATGAAAACTCTTGTCAGTTGCTTCGTGTGCATGACTAACACGATGGATGGGTTAGTAGAAAATCAACACCAAGCTGAATTGAATTTGGGGCTTTGTCATTCCGGTTCAGAACAGTTTAGTTGAATAGTTCCCTGAGTATAATTCACGAATGTTGTTGATCTGTGCCGGACTAGTAGGTGCTGAGCCAATTAGGTTAAGGGTTGGTGAGATCAGTTGGATGTATTCAGCTTAGACTCAGACCAAAACCGTTCGAGTGGAAACCGCATATCGCAACGCGTCAACTCAGATGATCTAAGACTACTCTCCACACACTTGCCAGTTTTACGCCCCCCCTCCTCCCATTCTATTCACACTGGGATGTTTGGCGATTTACACCGCTTCGACCAGCAGTTGCTGCGGTGTGAATCTAGGTCCTCGCCGCAAGACTTATACGTTTTCCAAGTCTATGTTAGGTCCCTTCTTCAGTGCACGTCCCGCCATTGCCAAGTTTCTCACCATCGCCTGATATTGATCTTGGTGATCTGTCTATGCGCCACTTACACCCACCGAGTCTGGCCCGCAACTCCCTGGCTGTTTGACCTATGTAAACCTTCATGCAGTCGCTACATTTTTTTTGTACACAGCCACTAGTTCTATCAACCAGGAGGCGATCCTCCAATTGCACCGAGCGTACATTTTTCTCCTCTGGAAAGCTGCTGTGATCTTAGCCGTATTCAACACCCTTGTAGTAACATCAAACTCCCCTGTTCTGTATGAGATGACTAGTGCTTCGACCCATTCCTAGTTGGCTCTTGGTGATGGCGCCAATACACGTCATCGTTGCCGTTTATTTAAACCAACTGGGTATCCGCTCTCTTGAAACACAATCTGTGCTTCGACAGTGGTTTCTAGCTTCCCATCACTCTTGTGTATCATACAGTCTAGGGAGCACAACGTACCCGACGTGGACTCTAGATCCACGCTGAACTGTATGCGGGGATTCATATGGTCCGATATTTGAAGAACTTGTTCAGTTGATCGCACTTGATCACAACGCCAAAAACCGATAACTCTCGATTGGTCTCAAACACTTACCAACTGATTGTTGGCAACCGTAGCTGAAAGTGGTGTTTATCTTTAATCTTAAACGGTAAATTGTAGACTTTGTTTTAGGTCACACAGTCAATGAAATGTGTGGAATTTCTTGTGTGGAACTCCGTGAAATTACTACTCCTGCAGAACAAAGCGGTGAAGGAACTCCACGACACCACCGTTAAAATGTGATGTGCTAACTTTCAGAGGAGAGATTCCAAGGTAGAAGACGCAGCACAGTCGGAGGGACCACACACAGTGTCAACACAGAAATGGTTGACAAGATCCATCATATGATTCTGGCAGATCGTCGAATATTCGAGAAAAATAATACAGAAAAACTTGAGGTATCCAGGGTACGTGTTGGATTAGTAAACCATGAGCAGCTGGGCTTGCAAAAGCCGCCATACAAATGGGTGGGCAGAAAGTAGAATGGGGCCCATAAACAACATCGAGTGGGCGCTTCCGAATCGACTTTATGGTCGCTCCAGCGAAATCGTACCAAGATTTGAAACGATTTCTTTCCGTTGATAAAACATTGCTACACAACTACGACCCTGAGAACGAAGGACAGTCAATCAAACGACGACACTCAATTTCTCAAAGCCAACTCTAGGTTAGGTCAAGAATTTTATTGTCAACATTGCTAGGTTCACCCAATACTACACTGAAATGACAGCTCATTCTGGGCAGGCAAATATCACAACTTGTTTCAATTAAACAGGAAAAAACTAAGCCAGTTTTCAGTTATTTCCTCCCACGCTCCTTGAAACTTTTGAAATCCAGGTGGCCAAACTGCATAATTTCGACCCGAAACGCTCTAGAAAACCCAATTTTTATCAGCGGTAAGGAAATTCTAGTCTACATACCGCAAAAGGAATAAAATTACGAAGCGATCAGCATCAGGTGTTAAACGGGAAATTAGGCCAATTCAAATTGCAATTTGCCCTAAAATACTTCCGGACCTAGCAGAGAACTGGCTGGTGAATTATCCGAAGCTCCCAGTAGTATTCAAGCAGCCAATTCAACTTATCAGCTATAAACCGTGTACCATGGGCACATTGGTTCTAGTCACTACAGTCTCAATCACCGGAAGGTGGGAGAGTGCGGGAGATATAGCCAAGAATTGGAGCTGATGGCATCTTCAGTTAGTTCTGGAAATGGATAGCTACCTATTGGAGGCAAGAGCTTTGATGCACGAGCACAACTGACAGCGCCATTGGGCCAGTTCTGCTGTGTCATTAACCATTGGTGAGTTGAGTCCAGGGGTCCCTATTCGAGTAGGCGGTAGCTTTCTACCCGACTCAGTTTACTGGTTAGTGTTTTCATACTTTATTGCCAGCTCATACACTGTCCAACTCCCGGTCGCTTCCACTCAGCGCAGATCTGGGCGAAAAGAGCTCTGCGAGGCAGACGGTCTTCTGTCATGCGGAGCACATGTCCGAGCTAGCGTAACCTATGAAGTGTGAGTAAATCATTTATCGCGGGAGAGTTCTTTCTTCCTAGGACCATGTGGCGTACCTCGGCATAACTAATCCGATGTTCCCACCAGACCCAACCAATGCTTCGGAGACACCGATGGTCAAACATTGACAGCTTTCGTCTGTCCTCTGCGCGTAGAAGCTACGTCTCTGATCCATAAAGCGGTATAGAACGCACTGCCGCAGTGTGAACTCCGTCATTGACTGACAAACTGACGTTGCATCGGAGCCATAGGTGTCGGAAGTTGACAAAAGCTGCCCTGGCTTTCCAGATCCGATAAGTAATCTCATCTCTAGCCACTCCACCAGAACTTATACAACTGCCGGGGTAAACAAATTTATCTACCACGTCGATTGGCTAACCTGCAAGCATGAAGTTTGGGTTTGATCCAACCCAGTCTTGTAGCAGGGGGCGAGATGGCTCGGTGGTTAGAGCGCGAATTTACCGACCGGAAGGTCCGTGGTTCGAACCCGACCTCCCCTGTCTAGGCTTAGGCAACCTGGCAGTATCCCAGCCCTCGTGCTTCCTTTGGGTGGCATGGCAGCTAGGCTCCGAAAGGGTGTTATGGCTGAGCGATTTATTCTAATCTTGTAGCAGCCCTTAAAACTTTGCAGGTGAGAAGTGCATGCCAAACCATGCGGCAAAATTAGTACGGTTATTTTAAATGGTTTGCATTTTTGAAGGATCTGAACCAAGGAGAGCAATACCATCCACATACTCAATGTCTGTGAGTGAACGTTCCGGGAGAATTTCGACTCCCGAGGTTTCAGAGGCAGGCAGAGAAATTTCAAGCAGGACATCAATAACAAAGTTGAAGAGGAAAGGTGACAGGGGGCAGCCTTATCTTACACCACTGGATGTGGTGAACTCAGGCGAAAGCTTGCTGTATACTCGTACACGCCCACAGGGGTTCGCCTACGGTGCCCTTATAAGGGATAGAAATTTGGAAGGGAAACCTTTGATCGCCAGACACTGCCAAAGTTGCTGATGATCGACAGATAAGATGAAAGATAATCGTTCAGCTCTGAAGGCCTTTCGGTGCCCAGGTGCCATGCCACCCGAAGGGAGCACGAGAGCTGGCATACTGCTAGGCTGCCCAAGCCTAGACAGAGGAAGTCGAAAGGCAGAGGTTGGGTTCGAACCACGGAAGTTCCGGTCAGTAAATTCGCGCTCTAACCACTGAGCAATCTGGCCATCGACAGAGTCAAACGCAGCTTTCATATCAAGAAGAAATATGGGCGTGGGGAGTTAGAACGAGTGGTGCTGTTCGAAAACTTGTCTGAGCGTAAAGATATGCTCGATGCATCCTCGGCCAAGGTGAAAACAAGCGTGATTCTCACGGACCTGTCTTTCTCTATAATCGGTCGATCTACGCAAAGTAATGCCAGAGAACACTCTGGATACCACAGGTACCAGGTTGATGGTACGACGGTTCTCATGTGACGTTCTTACGCCCTTTTTCAAAGACTGGAATGTCGGTCGAGGAGCTGAATTCGGCTGGTATTCTTTTCTTTCCAAATCCTCTGCAGTATGGTTGCCAGACTGTTTACCAAGACCTCGCCATCTTCTTTGAAGAGTGCTGGGTGCAGACCATCCGGGCCAGCTGCCTCGTTGCGCTTGAGGATTGGTATCACACGCTGCATTTCGGTTGTTGATGGCGAATTCGTGCCCATATTCCATTCAGGCCAGCTGGGTTCATTCAGTTGTTGTGTTGAAGCAGACCAGCTGAAGTGTTCTTGGAAGTGCTCAGCCCATCGCTCAAGACGACAACTGAGGGAGTGAATTACCGTTCCGTCTTTTGCACATATCGTTTCGCTGACACTTATCTTCTTTTGACCGGTTGATGGAATCAGCCGAAATAGGGTGCGGCTGTTGCTTTCAGAAAAAGCCTTCTTCATTTCCTGGGCCTTCGAAATCCGCCAGCGTTCTGTCATTCTTCAAGCTCCTGATTATCCGGTGCTTGAGGGATCTGCGTGCGCCATCGCAGTCGCTAGTTGCTGGTATGGCCTTTCTGGCAGCAATAAGATCTGATCTCAACGACATCCACTGTTCATTTAGTCGAGTCAGATGGCTTAGACAAACAGTTCTGAAAGCTCAGAGCATAGCTTCTTTGACCCGCTTCCATTTAATCTTCAAGCATTCTTCATCATCCGCATGACTGTGCATTTCCAGTACCTTTCTAACCAGATCAGCTCGGTACTCTTCAGCTAGTGAAACTTGTCGAAGTTGATGGATGGAACTGCTCTACTTTGGCACACGCAATCCTGACGAAAAGCGAAGTGATAACCGGGCTCGCACAATGGCATGATCTGAGTCTAGTTGCATACCCCAGAAGGAACAAAAATCCTCGATTGAAGTTCTTCATCGGAAACTGATAGTCACATGGTCCAACTGAGTCCATGACTGTCTCGCAGTTGGTGGCCTCCAAGTAACTCGATGTGAGCGTTTGTGTTGGAAATTCGTACTGGCCGGGAACAGATGATGATCACAACTGAGGCAGTCGCTCCCCATTATCCGCAAACTGAGCATCGACTCCAAATCTACCACCTAACTGTACTTTTTCCGGACTTAGTCGGCCAACTTGGGCGTTCATATCACCCGCCAGAATTACGATATCCGTCCTCCTTACTGATCGAAGCAGTCGTGACAGATCTTGATAAAACCCGTCCTTCTCAGTCTCAAAAATGCAGTCTGTTGGAACGTATGCTGATACGACAAATAAACGCCGTTTACTGCATTGATCTTAATTGAGCCAGACAACCGCACAGCGCGAAGACGACTGTTTACTGGGATCCAGTCCAGTAAGGCACTTTCAGCCTTAGGGCTGAGTGCAACTCTCACACCGTAGATACCACGATCCATTCGTCCGGATCACCAGATACCCGAAGAGTGAAATGTGGAACATCTGAGCTCGTCGTAATCGGCTTGAGGTGCACGACTGAAGTAGGGGTCTTGTACGCGTGTTTCAGAGACACAACATACATCGACAGATAGCGAAAGCAAGGTTTCAGCTAGAGATGACTGTTGCCCAATTTGAGGTACAGTGTGGACATTAAAGGCTGCAACGTGGGTCAGATCTTTTGAGTTTAGTGAGTGAGTGAGTATTCTGTTTTATTTTCCTGGGCAACGGTTAAGGCACGGAACAATGGCTAGGGTACTGGCATATGGGTTGATCGCACTGCATCGTTCAATGGGTGGAGAGAAAGGCAGCATTGCTGCTTCCACAAATATGGACATGGTAGTCGCCCAGGGGAAACGCCTCACTGCCTTCACACTCTTCCCGCAGAGAACAGTACGACTTTATCTCCAGACCAACTCGTGATACGAGTACTCGCAGTTCTTCACCGGGCTGCACCCACTTGGCCTTCCTGGCATGGTTGAACCTTTGGGAAGTGAGTTCAAGCCAGTATAACCCGGAGGATCATTGAAGCACAGAAGCCCGACCGCCACGACAAGGTGACAGCTTTAAGCGGGTGGTATTCAGCACACACAAAGTTCAAAGGCCGAGTCCACCAACTGAGCTCCAGGCTTCGCAGACAGCTGAGCTCAGTTCACATCTTTATTCACATAACCAATGACTGCGGCTTTCAGAGGAAGAGAGAAGATAGCCAACAAAGCTCGATTTTTGTGAGTTTGGTCACCTTTGTTAACATATCACAAATTTATGAAAAACTCTGTGCCCAAAAGAAACTTGTGCAACTTTTGAGCTTGAGCTGGCCCACGAACAATCCTGACCTTGACGTTACTGAGTAGACTCATCGAACTACCTGACCTACTAAACTGTGCACCTCCTTGCTTGTTCCTAACTACTTATTTGCAAAATTTTAGTCAGCTGTAGCACATGTCTACCTATTGCCAGCTAAATTTGTGACGTACTAGTCTAAAGAACCAGTTACAGAAAACAAGCTTTGTTCGCACACTTTCGCTCTTCCAATCAGTTCCATGGATGTGTTAAGTCGGTCGAAACAGGATAGAGGACAGATTTCGGGTTGTCGGTCTGACCTCAAACAGAAAGGCGTAGTAAGGTGGTATGCCGAGATAGTACACACACACACACCAACCTTCGTGGGCTGAAACACTCTTAAACGCCTCGAAAACCCTAGTTTCCAATCGCAAGGTCACCAAAGAAAGTGGCAAAGTAAAGTGCACAGTGTCATGTGCTTAATTTGGCGAGTAACGCATGGTTAGTGTGTTATGGCTGATCATAGTTTATTGCTTTGGTACAGTGTCATTCACGGGTATCACCAACGAACGGATTTCAAAGGTGCTTTTGGTTTCACTTTGAACTCAGATTATTTAACTGAGCATTCTAGGTGATTCTTTCGTGAATATTTACATTACAAGAAAGAGCAAAACGGTCTGGTTGCATGATAGTGATGCACTACTGTTTGAAAATTGGTGTTACCACCGCTGATAACAATGTGTTGGGGCCCATTTGACGCGGAATAACCACACCAGATCAGGGCTGTTCAAACGAGGGTGGTTTACACACGGGAAATAGCAATCCGATTGGCTACCGGTACCCGCGAAGCGGTACCGGATCAACGATGATCAATAATTTCCAGGGTGACTGCAAACCTCGTGCTTTAAAGTTTACTCAGTCTTAACCACGCACAACCGTAGCAGGTATACCATCACCTGGTAGCCATGATTTGTTTTGCTGAGTTCCACACACACACACACACACACACACACACACACACAGACGTCGATTTAATTTAGAGGCGCGCCAATCTTCGTTGCTTGATCGATCAGTCGGATCAGCCGATTAGTCATCGGTGAGTCAATCGCTTCCCACCGATCAGAGGAAAAGATACGTACGCACGGTCACGTGACACTACTACTGTAACAATAACTGCGGTCACGTGCACAGTGAGTAACTCGGTGAGAGTACCGCCCGATTCGTGAGAAGACTGCTACTTTAAATACAACACGACGGTAGTCATTGGGAGGAAACCAAAAGATACAGTGATAGAAAGGCCACAGAGAAAACAGCACCTTCACCAAGACCTTCAATTGAGACCGATAATCGTAACAACACATTTGTCATCTAGCTAGTCGATCAGAATGACGACGACACGAAAAAAACGTGAGGTCTATGAACAACCGCAACGCTTTCTGGCAGTAGGCGTAACCTAACTGGTTTTGGTGTGTGTAGTGTGGAAATCCCTGGCGGATCCCTGAGGGAACGCACGAAAAAAAGGTCTGCACGGCTTGACTCGAGATCCGTTCCTGTCAATGTGGGAAAATGCAACGCGTATAGTGAGCCAAAGCACCTGATAACGCAGTCTTTCAACGGTATCCGGTGAAAAAGCGGCTTTAACGTGCTATCTGTTATGGCGGCAACTTTAATTCAACGTAATAAATATATCCGAATGACTAGTCGCACATCAGTTCAAACCAGAAGATCAAATAGGCGAGCGAAATAGCATTGAATGCCTACTTGCAGAAGAAAATGACCTGGATGCGACTTACAACGGAATTGTTTGAAACCAAGCACATTTCGAAAGGTCGATAACGCCTACAGCAATTAAACGGTACCGGCTCCGGAATGTCATTTTATCAACGTGGTCCATCTGTCTACCGTAGTGTCGACTATCCTCGAGTAAAGTTTGGACTGCAGCAATCATATCTGAGGGTAAAGTTGTCTGACCTGTGTGCCGACTCGACCCCAAATCGCCCGACTAGCCCACGACAGCTATCGGCTTGGGAGAAGCAAGTTAGCAGCTTCTACCTGCTTGTTCTTGTTTCAAAGCGATTGCATAACAACACAAGATGACAGACGAATCTGTTTCAGCTTCGGTTTCCACTATAGAACTAAGTAACTGTCCCCTGGATACCTAGCAAGGTGCTTTAATTAATGTGAACAGGCTGGTTTCGACAAGTACACTCATTTGCAAATCAATTTGGTTTCCACGGGAGACTCAACTGAATCCCTCGTTTATGCTATTCTTCAACTGAATGTGCTGCACAAAGGCTGCCTCATGTTTTAGTTGGTACGATATTCGAGATATCGCAGTATATTTTCACAAAGGGAACTACTCACAAGGTTGCTGAAAACTCTTCGACAGTCCACGACCAGTTTCCCCCTTCTTCGGGCTGGCTCTTCAGGTAGGCGCAATCCCCGAGTTTTCGTCAACTTTATCTCCTACTCGAACCAGTTAACTTGAAGCAGTTAAGCCTTCCGTTGGGTATTCAGACATATGCAACGTTCGTGTGGCGCAATCGGTTTGTCTGTTGTGATAGTCCTGATTGGTCGTTGACCAATCACCATCAGATCGAAAGCAGAGAGGTTGTAGGAGCCATTCGGGATGTACATCAATGTGTTGTTGGACCATTGGAGTTGGATTTTAATGGGCCAATGTACGCCTGTATGGTAAGAGGCAGTGTCGACCTTGAAAGAAGCACCTACTGTCCAGCATCTGGCTCCAAGCAACTCGAATCAATATAACTTCCAATTTTTTTTACATAATCACACGAATGCACCAAGACTTTCTACATAAAAAAACTAGATCTATGTTCACCTATCGCAAGATGAGTAAGATCATGGGTAGGTTGCACCAGACAGGGAATAAGACCGAAGGACAACTCACTTATCAACGAACTAGATTAACGACCTCCACACATAGTTGGGGTAGTTCATCCGGTGGTGAGCAAGTACAACCAGAAAACAGTCACCCCGACCGTATTAAGATAAAAGATAATCGTTCAGCTGTAACACCCTTTCGGTGCCTAACTGCCAGGTTGCCCAAGCCTAGACAGGGGAAGTCGAGATGCAGAGGTCGGGTCCGAACCACGGACCTTCCGGTCAGTAATTCCGCGCTCTAACCACTGAGCCATCTCGCTCGGGGAGTTCAGATGCAGTGAACGCGATTTTGAACTCGCTCTCCTGGTCAGTGGAGTATGGTGATGAAACATTTGCAAGCTAGTTGACAAGTTCGGTGAACAGACTGTCATCTGATCAACGACCTGTTAAGGCAACCGAACTACAGATACTGTTACACACTAACAACCACTCACCAGGTTCCACGGAACAACGCTGCGGAGATCGGCCAGGGCTTGTTTGTGACAGAGAAGCGTGTCTCCAATCGGATTCGGCGGTCATATCATTAGACCAGTTCTGCACTGAAGCTCGCCTGTCCCGAGCACGCTGGTTTTGGAACCATACCTGCACAACCCGCAGTGGGACGCCCAGTTCGTTGGCCAGCTTTTCACGTGCCTACGCAGAGAGGACGGAAGATGTTGCGTTTAAAACGGATCTTGTAAAATAAAAAGTGCCTATAAACGAATAGTTAGTGGTAAAACTGACGGATGGTTCTGAGGTTCAGTTCGAAAAGGTTTCAAAGCTTTCACCAATCGTCGAATGTACGCAATGTCGTCTCGGCTGCAATAGTATTCTTTACCGGTGACGTGAGAAGCCACTGCCGGTGATTCCTAACAAGGATGAAACAGCTGGACAGTGCTTTTCGGCATACAGTGACTTCACTTAAGGGACGAAATCTCCATTGAAGCGCCTCCGTCAAGACACCTCTCCATTAAATCGCATCACACTATCAACAAAGTACAGACGGTTTCCACAACCCCATTCGAACTGTCAAGCGCACCTGTGTCGCTGTATGACTATCCGTAACATGTTTTGCTCGCAATCTTATCATATTAGAGACACAATGTGCACTTGTCAAATGGTTAAGTCAGAATGATCCTGTAATATCAAGGTTCACGTCTTGAAAAACCATAAGAATGTATCACCATCATCATTATCAGGGACAGCAACATCAGTGTTGACACTGATGCACCACTGCCGTACAACCACAAAGTTTATCTAGTTATATTTCAAGCCTTAGAATGAAAAGAATAGAAAAGGGTGGGTGAGGGAGGGGACCTGGAGCTGGCCTATCACAAACATTCTGAGGTGCCTACACCTCCAAGCGCTCAGTCAGACAATCTGGAAAGAAACTGACAACACGAACGCCATTAACACCAATCAGCCGCCATTCTTGCAATGTCTCCAGCCAAGCGCAGGAGGGGTCACGGGGACCCCATCTTGGAAGGCTGACTACACCAACAACACACAAACTCTTCGTAATCTCTTTCACACCCTTCTGTCAAGTCATACGTTGTCTACCTCGTGGTTTCCGCCATTCTGAAAGAAGCACAGAGAACAACACTTGTCTCGGTAGACGGTGTGCCGGCCTGAGTAGCACATGGCCGAGCCACCGCAGTTGATGGGGCTGGATGTTTTCCGCGATTGAATTACTTGCTGCACAACCAAATACCCGACTTCTAATTACCTCGTTACGAATTCGTTGACGCCATCCGACACCAGTGATCAAAAACCTGAAGACGCCTCACATCATCTGTCCTTAGAGGCCATGTTTTGCAACCATACAACAATACAGCCCTTACTGTAGCCTGGTACACGCGACCCTTGAGGCCCATTGATAAAAATGCGTAAGTAACATTCTGTGACAACTGGTGGTAATGAATGGACAAAAGAATGCTGACTGATGTGAGAAAGCTAATGAAAACCATCAGAAGCCTGTGGCTAAGTTTTTCAATCATAGTAGTGCTAAGCGTAAACAGGACAAGTTCGTTGAAAAAAATGCAGTGAAAAAAATTCAAGTCGAAATCGGCCCGAACCCGAAACGACGGATAGAGCGGAACACAATGAAAGTCGTCCTTCCTGTGTCATGAGGCGACGATCGAATAAAACTGTTCAGCTGTAACACTCTCCCGGTGCCTAGTTGCCATGCCACCTGAGAGAAGCACGAGGGCTGAGGTACTGTCAGATTATCCAAGCCTAGACAGGAGCAACCACAATACCGAGGTTGGATTCGAACCACGACCGACTAAGCGGAATAGCTCGGTACTTGACAATGTGCCAAGATAACCAATAAAATCAACGGATCAATCTGACTGCTCACAATGTGTGAGTCAGTCAAACTTAGGCAACGCTCAACCAGATTAATTCAATGGCTACTCTCAAGGTCCGTACGTGCTGCATTCACTAATACTCCTGACTAGTACAAACCAGAACCTCATTCGAGCAACTTCAAATTTAACTTGCTACTCCGACTATATTCTAGCACTTTGCTGCCGTCTCGTTGGCCAAAACTGTGTATTTTATGGGAGCTCGAAGTTAGCCGGATGATGCGAGACAAGATGTTCGTTTAGCTTGAAAAAAACTTGCGTTGACCTGCTGCGCTTACCAAGCTAGACAACCACACTAAAATCATGTTAGAATACAGTTCTTGGAAGTAATAAAATAGTAATAGTAACAATAATATTATTTTTGGCTTGACACCCTCGATTTCCATTCACGGCTGTTCAACTTGAACAATTAGTGATTCTTTATTGCATTAACACCTTCAGGTTTTTCGGCAAAAGTATTGTTTCACGGTTTCAGCTGGACAGTGGAACCAGTTTTTACTTCCCGAACTGGTCAGGCACCAGTTAGAAAGGCGAAGAGTCCTGAGACTTTCTCCAATGTCTTGGTTCAATGGTTAGGCTCAAGTTCGACGACGTGATTTACCACCTGGACATTGTGATGTGCAGCTCCGTGATCACTGAAGTGGTGGTTACGTTCAGTGTGTCCAACCCGTACTTCTGCATGTGGTCGGCAAACAGTCGAATGGAAGAACTCTGTTCAAACTCATGACGTATTGGATGATCTGCAGTGAGTACTGGGAAGATCTTGACCAGAAGAACTGATTGTTCGAACGTCGTGGTGAGGTAAAAATCAATACTAAACGAAAGAGAGCGATACCAGGTGCTGTCTGTATGCAGCTTGACCACGCTTTCACAAACAAAATTGGGCTCAACTTCGGGAACACAACCCTTCGTAGCCTGCATGACAAGTAAGGTTGGTGGGAAACCAAAAACCAGTGTGCCAGAAGTGAGCTGACACTGGGGCGATTCGAAACTATCCGTTGGCCCACCCAAAAACGTATTCGCCAGTATTGCTTCGTCAATTTTTAACCGAGTCCAATGCACAGAAGAAGTTGACCGGATAGCTACCCAAATTAAGGTAAAGAATAGAGTTCGCGATAGTGGAAATCCAGCTAGTTTGATTAGGCATCATTTACGAAGGGCGTTGGTACCAGTGACGAAACCCAACAGGGAATGGATTGGGACTGCTGTTATTCCATAATAAACCAGGGACATCCGAAGTCATTCAAAGGATTCTAATCACGGACGGAAACATTGTGCACAATTCTCAACTGAGAAGTCGTCCTCAGGTATACTGGACCAAGGACTGTGTTTAGAAAATCAAACGAAACGACTGCACTAAGCTCTATATAGGATAGACAGAAGGAAACTTCACACCCAAATCGGTGAGCAAAAGAGGAAAATAGACAGGCCGCGAAGAAATGCAGATAAATATCGAGCGCTACTGAAAGACTGAGCAACGGATACCTACGCACTAGGTACGAGACACATAACAGCCTGAGAGAATGTTGAGGCTTCGAGGTGAAGACTACGATTCACGCCACAGCGACTGCTGGTCGAGACGGTGGAAATTGTCAAGCATCCCAGCGTGAACAGAACAGAATGCGTAAAACTTGAAAGCCTGTACAGGGCGGTTCTAGATCGGTCGACCTGCCGCGTGGCAGCGTGTGGTCATTATGGGAGATGCGTCATCAAAAAAGCAGTTGAGACCTGATGTGAATAAATGGCTTAGGCTGGCCAAAGGTTCACGCAATCTCCCCCTCCCTTCCAACCAAATTGTTGCAGCGTTTTCTTCGGGCGCAATGGCACTACGCACCGGAATGGTGCCACACAGTTTATCGATTTTCTTTACTTTTTATTAGTCAACTGTGGGACTCCTTTGCTTAGTCGTCCCCACTTGATTGGACGACGCTGGCCATCGAGTGTGAGCATGCCAATGGCCTTCGAAATGACCGGCCTAGTTCCCTCAGATATACGCAGTTCAGAGTAAACCATGTGTTGCACCTCCTAACCAGCATAGGGCCCATTTACATTGTAGGATCGGGTAGGCAGGTGTAGCCATCTTCCTCAATTCCATTACAGGCCCATTGACTTGCGGTTTTCGCAAACCGTCAGCTTTCTGCATTTCACTACTTCAAATTGGGCTAGGAGTAAGTAAAACGCGATTGGCCTCGATACGTGATCTTCAAGGGGAGAATTTCGAGTGAAACAAGGCAGTCTATGTTAAATCCTCTGATAGCCGCAGGATTCTAAAACCACAAAAGACCAAATGAAAAAGTAAACACGATGCAGAACCGCAGATGTACATCTGCCAAGCTGAACCCGAAAAGTTCATCTACGTGAGGACTTTCGCCCCTATCTGTACAAACCAAATGGACGTAAAGAGAAACAGTCACGTGGCCCTCTGGTTAGCAGTTATAACTGGTGAAGCTGTTTGAAACGGACCGATTGTTTGGCGTGACCTTATGTGGCACTGACAGGGTGCACTGCATCATCATCATCATCGACAGCATGACATCAGTGTTCAACACCGAT
>SJOL01009574.1:52974-65469 GCA_004794785.1 Opisthorchis felineus | reverse complement strand
TAATAATATTATATATATAAATATATAAATAAATAAAATATTCACTCATCCGAGAGTAGGAAAGAGTAATAGCATGCAGAACGTGGGATACAACGGTCTATAAACGGGCAGGTACACACCGTAGGCAAGTTAGCGAATGTTCCCAGAAGTCACGTTTTGGCGAGACCTTTCTGGTTGTGGTGTCCATCACACTAACGCGTCTATCTAGTTGCCACATTGAGCGAGTAACACACCTCTTCTCAAACGGCAAAAATATAACAAAACCACTTAGCAGCCACCACCGAGTGCAGTCGACACTGTCCCTGCAGAGGAGGGGGTGAACTCCGCATTTGAAATTCGGTTTATTTATTTGCCTCAAGGTAAAAAGAAGTGAGGCGCGGAAGTGGGGGCCAATTTATTCTAGCTGTTGCTATCCGACCGGGGGAGGCATCACATCAGTGAATTGGCGTAACAGAGCGAAAACAGTCTACTTAGAATCATGCACTGCAGACAAATCTTACGGTGAAAAAGTGAACAATGTCTACCTTCAGCCTGTTAAAGCGGTTTTTATGTGCTATGAGATCGGTTTGGTGTCCTCACATCGGTATGTTGGCTATTGCTTAACCTGACCTCATCCGGTCGATAGGATGTCACAGCGCACTCCAGTACACGACATCCGACAGAAACGACATTAACTACGCACAAAAGTCTGCGCTGAATCGCTCACCTCAAAGCCGTTTTCGTTTGGAAATTAGTTCGACGCGAAAAGCAGCAATATCAAATGGATTTTTGCAGTAATGCAAAGTCTAGGTGACTGGAGATTATCTTGACGAAACAATTCTCAACGATAAGTTGCTTTGCAAGCAACATAGGGATGTTCCGACAAAAATGTCATGCGATAGCAAAATTTACTATGCGTTAGTTGGCGAAAGCGGGATATGACGACTGTATGACAGTCCAATATGCTTCCTGGGAACGTGGTGTTTCCTGACAAGATCACGCAGCACAGCACGTAATCCACCAACAAAACGGGCTGTATAGTCAGTCTACCTACACCGTCGTCGATCGGAAGATTAGGTGTCATTGTTGGCCCGTTTCACATATAGTCTGGAAGTAATATCACTGGTACGGATGATTGTAACATCAATGTTGAACGTCAGCACTATATAGGAAAAAATTCATCTGGAAGGTTTTCAAGAAGAGACGAGAAAAGTGGAGGAAGCACATGCGTTAGCTTACCAAAACTAGTGCGAAGTGTCTGTGCCGCCAAACAGCTTGTATGTAAACCGGTTGGCAACCACCCCAGTCACGGATTCTCCACACGTCACGAAGAGACTGGACCTTATCGTGCTGTGACGGTTTGTGTACCTCCGCGACCCAATCAGCTATACCGGGAGGGGGTCCGCGCATTAGGTTAGTGCGAGGTCCCTCCCTTCTCTCTCTTTTTCTTAACAGTTATACTTTCGAGTAAATTGTGGTTTTGAAGCGTCTCGTTCACTATTGATGTTGTGCTGTCGATGACGTTGAAATCAAGCAACAACTCCATACCTGACGGCAAACTTATGGGGTACTAGCAAACCGAAGATTACTAATAACTGCACCTAGAGAGTGTTCTAGATAGTTCAGCGAGTGCGATATGAATATTTGGTCAAAAGACCTGTAATTATAATCCATCGCTGATTTTTCTACAGCTTTTGTCCAAACTTGAGAAAGCTGACAGTAAAACTTCTGAAAAAGAGGCCACTCCGACATGCGTCTTCCCGGAACGGTCAAGAAGATAAAACGGATTTAAGGGTGCTACCTACGTGAGTACACACCACGTGATCACGGTCATTCCACTCACCACGTTCTGCTCAGAACGTGTCCAAGGTCGTTCAACTCCGCGTGCGGTTCCCTGTTGGTCAATTATGGCAGCGAAGCATCAGTGTTGAACACTGACGTTATGGTGTCAATGATGATGATGAGTTTCCCTGGGCCTGACTTCAGTGGAGTTCCCACACACCATATGTGCGACGGTATGCAATATGGCGCACAATCGGAATTGCGAAGTTTTGTAGCGCGGCACACGCCTGCCTCTCCCCTTCCCCCTTAGGTGTGGACTCACTGGAACAATTGCGCCAGGACAGAAGGAGGACTGTTCAAACTAGAGTGATATGAACGTGAAACGTACAAAACGTATCTATGAGGGGGCGAGATGGCTCAGTGGTTAGAGCGCGAATTTACTTACTGGAAGGTCCGTGGTTCGAATCCCACCTCCGCCTCCCGACTTCCCCTGTCTAGGCTCGGGCAACCTGGCAGTATCCCGGCCTTCGTGCTTCCTTCTGGTGACATGGCAGTTAGGCATCAAAAGGGTGCTACAACTGAACTCTACCTATGACCTTTATGTCTGTTCTATGTGTTTACGTCCATTAGTAACTGTTCAACTGTTTCCCCCCAATTGTCTGATGGCCCTCGTAGATCTTTTCTGTTCTCTGCGTACGTTCTCTGTACGTTCGTATATGTGCCGTACTCAACCGAACTGGCATGTTTTAGAACCAGACCCATGGTTCCTACTGCCATATCTGTTGCTTGCCGCAGTCCTGTTGTCTGTGTCAACACTAGTGTATCTACTATCCAATGTCTAAAGTATGAATGTCTCTACCGTTCTCCTTTCTAACTTCGGGTCTGTGTGGGATCCGATAGCTGCGAAAAACGGGTCTGTGGAATCCGTTATACTGCCCCGGATTCTACGGGCAGGTTGCGTTAGGCCCCTTTTCTATGGTCACATTTTATCTCTCTGACATTAAAGCATTACCTCCTTTCTAATTTCGTCAAGCCAAAGAACAAGACAAACTGGACATCAGTTTGCCATACGGAATACGGCTATACCGTCCCATGTAGACCATCCTTGAAGAGCGTCAAAGTGGTTTCAGTCTGAAAGGGTGGTCTTTATACATGGAGAATGTTTGTTTCGCCTTATCTTAGGTGATTTTGTGTCATTCGTAGTTCGGCTGTTCAAACTGTTACAACCTAATAGGTAGATTGCCCTTCCCATGTACTCGTCATGCGGTTAAACTGGTCTCCCTCAATCAGCTTACAGGTGAATGTAGACTCTATACCAAGAACCGTTTTTCGGGATGTTGGATGCTAAAGCTGTTGGGTAACAATGCTCTAAATATTGTGGCATCATCAGCAGAAACTCTCTCATGGAAGGTGAAACCAGTCCGATTACAATTGTGGAAAGTCGTCCAGCAAAGTAATAAAACAACCGATCATCTAATTAACAGAGTGACATTCATAGTAATTCCTACGCCTAAATTGATGTTCTATTAGGCTGTGACGAAATCTATCATCCTGATTACGTAAAACTTGGGTTTTGCCGATTCTGAACACAACTGGAATGGTTCTAACTGACTTACCTTCATCTATCTGACTTCCATTTGAGTTCCAATGAAACAGGAACTTGACTTTTATGTCAAGATTGCGGACAATTGCAGTCCTGAATTAAGCGTCACATGTAGGGTACCTAAGCCTGAGTGTACAAAGGGTACGTCCGTACACTGATAGTATTTAGAAGACCATAAATTCAAAAAAAAATCTCACTTGTCTCCTAAAAGATCCTCGCCGCTAGCAAGCAAATATAGTCCCATTCAAAGGTCAGAGCAACTCAGGTTGGCGCGCTACAGCGGCCGATGAACGGTAGCCAGCCTTGTTTTGAGGAATAGTCAGTGTCAAATGGTCATGACAGTTGACCGCTCTGGAGATTAACACCAAGATGTCCAGCTTAGATGTAAATTTCGCGCATAGTGAAGATGTAAAGTGGTCAGGCCTCAACAGCAGCTGTTGTGCTTTAGCTAACGCAGGTCGTCATGTCGCATGCGGCGATTTGAAACCACCCATACTGTGTGCGCATTCGTTTCATTCCATTAGTTGTTGATATGTTTGACGAGTATGACAGTGAGTTTGCAAGTGCCTAGCTCGGCAGAATAACCAACAACGACTGGATCCACCCAAGCTACCAATATTCTGCAACACCGTCATTTACTGCACCTCACCCGATCACTTCCCACTACATACCATGTCCTGCCAAATTTTATTCAATGGAACCTGGTTGTAGACCAACAGCTACCTGATCCGCAACCAGCTAATGCATCTGGGCTGCCAATATTTCGGCATATTGCCATCAAGGACGGTTGTGATCGAAGACTCACAACATACGGTGGCATTGTCCTAAAAAACGACCATGCCATAGAAAGATGTGTGGGTGCCTGAATGTGCCACTGAGAATAAAAATAAACTACCTGATTGTCATAGCCAGTTCCTATGCCTGGAGACGCACCGCTGTATGATAGGTAGAGAGATGTAAGCTGCCTCCGGGAACTGAGGTGAAAGTTGCAGAATGACCTATCATCACATTCAGACACACTGGTATACCGTTGATAGATAATGAAGACAGATGACCTGATTTCTTTATAATGCCGTCCTATGCAACACGCCGCAGGCGATGCGTGCTAGCGAGCGACGAGGACACGAGATTGGTCAGTGAGGATTCACCAGCTATTGTAAAGCGAAACGAGATGGGGATAGGAAAGCGGTTCTCACAAGGAAGTGGTGACGGTACCATGGCGGGCGAGGTCTGCGCCCGAGGCACGGCAGCGAGGCATCAGTTTTGGATACCGATGTCATGCTACCGGTGGGAATGGCGATGATGACTGCGCATGAAACTCGAGGACCAGAATCACGGTCGCGAAAAGTATATCCCACTGGCCCCAAGGGGTCAATTGTATCAGAATACAATGCGAGTGGTGTTTTGTTGCTGGTTGGCTTCTGCGATCGGACAATCCGAGGTGTCGTCAGGCATCTGGTGAACAATGTAGCAGAACTATCGCTGGCCTAGATTACCGCCAACGAATTCGCAATGACTTGACTAACAAACAAGTGTTTAGTGAGGTGATAGGAGTACATCCAACAACACCGACTACGGTGGCTTGGTCACGGGATAAGTGCAGAGTATTCATCAACCAGGGAGAGTCCGTACCGAATAAGAACGGCGCATACCGAAAGACAGGCAAGGTATGATTTGGTAGACGGGATGAAAGGTTAGGAAAAGGCCCGTTGCTGCGATTGCGGTCCGCCATTCAGGAGGGTGTCTACGTAACCCTTCAAGTGCCTGGCTAGAGACGATGCGCGACAGCAGCAAGGCTCGTGCTGCCAGATTGTTTGGTTGAGTGCCGAAGGTGAAGACACCTCGAATTTTTGTGCTAGGCTATCACTGAAATCCTTTCTTCCACTTTTATCTTGATGGCTTACTTCAAATAAACTGACATGGTTCTAGGTCAGTGAAGTACTAGTGTTTCGACACTGATTTCGCTGCCAACGACGATTATTACGACAATGAGGGGGAGGAACTTCCAGGGAGAATGACTGCATCTGGTGGGTGTAAAAACCGGGAATTTATCGAGAGCTGTACTCAAAAAGCACTGTGATGTATGGCAAAGACTTGCAAACTTTACGAAACATTGCGTTTTGAAGGAGGTTTGAATGTGCAGGCAGCATTTTTGCTATTGGTCGCACTGGTATCGATTCGAAGGAGGACAAAAACACGGTTTTACTTCCATTTGAAGAAGGCTTCGATGGGAATCGAATTGACTTCCTCACGACAGCCACGATTTACACACGTGCCGTTGTTCACAAAAGATGATTAGCCAACTAGGAAAAATTACCGAAAGGTCTTGCGCGCCGGATTTCAGAGTAGCTGAGATGCCTCCGGAAACACTATGTAATGGAGCTGGAAGTGTTGCATGGCAGATTACAGTACTTTGAGATATTTGCAAGCAGTGGAGTGAGTTAAACTTAATGAAAATCCTAGTAGGCTCTCTGTTCGAAGATGGTATCATTGCTTATAAAAGTGATCATTTTCACTCAGCAGGGGCCAATCGTGATCTGACCATCACAAGCGACATCGGTGGTGAAGGGAAGTGTTTTGGAAGCCGCATTTAAACCTGTCATGTGGCCATGATTTTGAACGACCCCAACTATCATTTATGGTTGAGCGACGAATTTCATCCGTATAGCCTGTCATGTCAAGCAGTAAACCAGCCACACATCGATCGAATGAACAAAGCTGTCTGTCCCCGGAGTTCACAATGCAGTAGGAGCGTCAGGGGACCAAACATACCCGCCACTTTTGAAAAGTGCTTTTTTTTAAGGTGAGCTTTCTGGATGGGGGCACCGCTTGCAGCGTACCGGTTTAAAATTTAGTAAGGAAAGGCTGAACTCTAAGAGGACATTTTGTATCCTTCCTCACCGAGATCCCTCTTCGAAAATTAAACTGCATTACCTCAGCCGTCGCGTCCATCTCGAAGGGAAGTCATGATTGATGGAATTGTATGGCACTTGAACAGATATATCATAGGGCACAACAGTGTGGTCTACCGAGCAAATATTGCCAACATCGAAGTCGCTTTCGGAGATCAGGAGTTGCCTTGAAGACTGTAAGCAGTATGCTAGGGAAAGCGAACTCTGCAACCTCAGCTAAAGGTAGCCAAGGTGAAAGAGCTCGGGACCGGGTGAAGCGCTCATCAGTGCACGCGAGGTATCACCAAGTGTGATTTATTTCAAAACGATGGGCGAAGTGACGGAAACTTCCGCGGTGATTAGTACTCGCGGGAAACTGCAATACACATACACAAACACATCGCAGACGTATGCAAATCATACATAACGGTTTTGCACCACAAAACCAGCTGGTTGTAGTAGGGCGCAGCTTTCCAAAACCAACATTATATCTGAACGGCGGGTGCAATACTATACTACTGACATCAGAACAAACTAGGTAGGAAATTCGTAAATTTGCCGCGGATTAAAAGAGTTGTTTTTGATACACGTTCATACAAACTTTGGTTCTGCGAAAGTAGACGTCGGCGCCTGTGAATGTGTTCATACCGAGCAGAAACAGATAAACGCAGACCTACCGGTCATAGTCTTTGCGACAGAACAGTTGGCCTTCATGTACAAAGCAGACATCTGAAAGTTTGACGGTGCACACGGAACAGACAGCACATGCCTCATGCCAAGCCTGACCACGGATTCGAAAGAGGTAGTGGTCCATAATTGGATCGCGACAGCGGATGCACACAGGAGGTGCGGGAGGTGTGGGTGGAAATGGGTGAGTGCGAGATTCTGGATCTTGCGCTTTCCCGGTCGACGGATTGAGAATCGATTCGACTGGTACGTGGCGAGCGGTGGAGAGGAAAGCATTTGAATCGGCCACATGAGGGGAAGGAGAGGGAGAACAGCGCGGACTGAGTGTTGGGTCGGGTTGGGGCTGGCGACGATAGGAATTTAGGTTGTCTCCAATGAAGCCAGACCCTGGATGAGTTCTGAGGAGGTCGGGAATGTAGGGGTTCACATCTGAAACAAGAAAACACAGCCAGTGAGCGACCGTTACATAGGTGACCCCACAACAACAATGGGATATTTATTAACATGAAGTTGTGCTCACGTACAAAGAAAAGATGAACGCACTCATAGAAATCTAGCTGAGAAGGAATGTTGATCGTATCAACGCAAGTTGATGCCAAGCAACATCCGTGCGCTTGACAAAATAGACTACACCGAAATAAGCAGCTGTGAACTGCAGCAGACCACTGGTAGATCGAAATATATAAACAAGGTCCTCTTCTATCCAGAAATAAATTCAACCTTTCCCGGCGTCAGCAGACTTCCATAAAAAACACTAGTAACCCACGGCATCCCAATCGGACAATCACGTACTTTCACTCACAACGCACTGACGATGTCACCTCGGCTGGTGATGGAGCGTTGGCAACCAAACAGTCAAGCTCAGTGAACAGACCAACGACCGACAACACAGATTTTGCAGAAAAAATTACAAAGTGCTCTTCGAGCAGTGATCACCTTGTCTCGATTCCACACATTTCAGAGCAGCTACGCGATGAAAACATCACAACCAGTTGCCAAGCTCCGCAAACAGATCAACAGCCACCCGACCAACAGCCAATATTCTTCACATTTCGTACCCACAGACCACTGTAGTGACTAATAACTATGTATACACGTATATTGTATAACTAAGCAGAGGTTATATTTTTTACGAGTACAACATGCGAAGAACGGTTTTCGGCGATGGCTGAATCTACTTAGGATTTTATATGGCTGGATGACCTAAGCTGTGTGATTCATCTACCCCTGTTTGATGAAGCATGCTCTGACAAGAACAGTAGGAGCGAGATGGTTCAGTGGTTGGAGCGCGGATTTACTGACCGGAAGGTTCGCGGTTCGAACCCGACCTCTGCATCTCGACTTCCCCTGTCTATGCTTGGGAAACCTGGCAATATCCCGGCCCTCGTGCTTCCTTCTGGTGGTATGGCAGTTAGGCACCGAAAGGGTGCGACAGCTGAACGATCTTTTTAATAGAACAGTGGAAAGTCGATAACTTGGAGACGAAGCATGTAAAGCTCAACAACGAATCACTGGTTCACGTTGACTGAGGCTGAAAAAAATCAGAAGCACACTTCACTAGTATTTAGAGGCACGCAATGACACGGGGGTGTCAGGCAACCACTGCTGGTGTTTTATGGTTACACTACTTCCTCAGTGTTTATTACTGCTATCAAACAACGCCAGTCTTCATCTTATATCATCGCCGGCCGAATGTTCTGGATGAACCCAACTGTGTCATAGAACGGGTGATCAAGCGCGATATGCACAATGCGTTCTGAACACATCATACTTCCTGGCCGTGTGGCGGCTGGTTTTGGAAAACCATTTCCAGCTTTCATTGTTACCGCACAATCTTCTCAAACTGGACAAGGGACAAAAATGGGGGTAGACAGTCACGACAATTAGACCTCCCTAGGTAAAAGCGTGCAGCTGTAGCACCCTTACGGTGTGTAGCTGCCATGCCACTCGAAGGAACAACGAGGACTGATGTACCGCCAGGTTATCCAAGTCCAGACACGAGTGGTCGAGATACCGGGGTTGGATTCGAACCAAGGACTTTCGGGCCAGTAAGTTCCTACCTTAACCACTGAGCTAGCTGGAGCTCCAAAACAGTAAATTCTACAAAATCACCTGTATTCTGCTCATGCAGTTGAAAATAACTCGAAAGAAATATGAAGACTGAGATGGAAAAAAATTACTAGCACACGCCACCATTCAGAGGTAACTGGGTTCTAACACGATCCGCCGTCCCAAGTCCATGGGGTGGGCTAACAGTATTGACTTAAGAAGGCGACATGCCATAAGAAGGATTTCTTGTACCCATATGGTGCGTAATAAAAAGACCTCACAAACCTACACAGAAGGGACCGAAAAGATAGGGGTATGTGAAATCCAGGAAGTTCCAGTGAAAAGTTCTCTTGGCCGCCCGTAACTATCTCTAGTTCGCGAATGAGAAACAAATGAACGCAAGCTGTTGCTGAGCCGATCTGTCAGCTTAACCATAACCAGATAGCAGAGGCGGAGGTGGGCAAAAACCGAGAATTTATATGGATCCTCGCGGAAAGATCAATTTTCCTAACAGCAGAGGAGAACTAACCTCAAACAAACCCTAAAAACTCTACTGTTTGTCGAGATCTTTTAAACTCCACAGTATGGCAAATGCGAGGTGCGCTTTGCTTATTCTGCTAGCTAATTCATCAGCAGCATGAAACCAGGAGGATGCAACGCTCCCGAAGTAAGTGAACTCGTCAATAGTCATCATCACCACTATCACCATCATGTCAATGGTCTCGATACTCGATACGTACAGTATTCATCCAGAAGAGCGCCACTCCTCGGGACCAGTCGAAATTGCGTCCTTCTTTGAGGCGTTCTCTTGGAGGTGCACGGTTTGATTCTAATCTTTGTGGTATTTTTTCACACAGCCGGAGCAGATATGATGGAAAATGCATCAATTTGTTCTACCAGGTTGCCAGAAATAAATTTGGAGACCGTAGGGGACCGCCTCTGCCACCAATCACCCCTTTTACTTGAACTTGACCTCAAACATGACAATACAAATGAGATGCACAACACCATTAAGGTGTGCTTTTGCTCTTTTGGCTGTGGTTTCCACGTTGGGTTGTTCTCAGCTCCACAATCCTACAGAACGATAAAGACACTCGTTGATTTCAACACAACTTGTCCCGTCGTTTGGCACACAGGCTGGTTACAGTAAACCGCAAAACAAACCGAAGCCTGTACTACGATGTTCATATTCTCTAGAACTGGGTAAAAACATTTCATCGATATGTTCCGGTAACGTTCGTAAACCTGAATAAAGTGATACTTTTCAAACCAACCTAAGTTAGTGCGTATTGAGACGGCTAGCAGCTAGCCGACGTCAGTGGCATCCATGCTGTCAGTTTCCATTCAGGTTGTCTGGTTGAGCGTTGGAGGATATTTGTGTTAGGCTAGCCATAGCTCACCACCCTGCCCCATTCTGCTGCTTTCCACTATAAGGCTTTGTTCAAATAAATTGACATGGGTGTACGGTGGTGACCCACCAAAGTCCTCATCTGGTGTTGCTATCAATGATGATGAGTATGATGATGTATTAGGACAGCGCCCAAGACCGACTGAACAATGGGGTACATTTACTACAGTTCATTTAACGTTTTTGACTATGAAACGCGCGTTATCTACGGTGTCCCATTGAAAAAAATCTTGATCATATCTCGACGAAATTCTGCGCATGTGAAAGCGTCATTCGACGTCGGTCACATGAACTGGAAGATTTCCAATGCCAATTGCTCCAAAGGGGTTGACCCCCAGTGGCTGTACCCGACAGCTTATCTGCTTTGTGACTGACGAACACATCCTTAACATTGTTGGTGATTGCAGTACAGGAGCCACACAAAAAGATTGTCGCGAGGTGTTGGTGGACGAACGTTCTCGTCAGCATCCATACATTCGGTTGCTTCTACTGAAACTGCGTAGACCAACATGAATAAAGCTACGCTGAGGACAAAGTTTCGCCAAGCTTGGTAAGGCGAACGGCAAATCGGGATGTTCCACTACGCAAGACATTCGCAAAGTCCTCAACATAAGTCAAAACGATATTGGAAATAAAAGTTTCGCCGGGATAAGCAACGAAGAACTGACGCATCTCCTCCCCAACGGCTGAAACGTAGTGACCGTATGGTCGGTTGGTGTCTGAGGAATATATCTGGCCTGATCACCTTTGGCTCTCCTCAGAATGCGCCCAGGAGTTCTGCTATTCACGTGGCCTCGATTGAGGTTGTCCCTTCTTGTAGTGGTCTTCTCCCAAAAGGAGGGCGGAAGTAGTTGGCAGATCACTAGCTGTCTGTCCATGGAAAGATGGTTAAACTCTGGTCACGCGCTCCGTATGCCAGCCGACCAAATCCCTCGAATAGACCTTTTTGCACAATCACGCGAAGGTTGGAAACGAGCCCGGAGGGGTCAAACAATGACATGTTAGCGAAGTACGAAAGCCACTAACAGTGAACTCAGCTGCGCTGACCATTGCTGTCTCCCTGAATGGGGACCCCGAGACGGGACATATCAACAGTTAAAGACATTATCAGATATGGCCCAGTCGCGTGCTCAATGGCGCTCACGCATTCAAGCTATTGCCTTCAATGCATAGCTTCCCTCCCGATATCCCAAGTGAAGAGTTCACTGATGCCCGTATATTTACGCACCAATTACATCAGCTACCGCTTCAAATGCGTACCTATCCACCTCCCCAAATCATCGGCTAGCGAAACTGTGACAGCTAGAACCACTGTATGCGGTTTTTACAGCTGATGATGAACATCCCAGTCTTTAGGAATGAAGGCTTTCCTCTGCTTTGGAAATAGGGATAGCAGTCTAGCTGTAGTAAAACCAAGGGTTCCAGTGATATGCGGACCTATTTTAGGCTAAGGGCGGAGTTCGTGTCCAGACTGCCAGAGGCTGCAGTTATCCTCTAGAGGTTAGGCGTAATGGAACAGTGCCATTTCCCGTGTTCAATTCAGAGTGGTGATGACGCAGAGACACGCAAAATGTGGCTTGGTAGAAGGAAGAAGTTTGTTATGAAAAGCGAGGGTCTTGTCCAGCTCCAAGAATGAAGCCAACGTAACACACTGTGCTCACAGAGGGACGCTGAAAAGTATTATAGTAATAATAATACTCGTTCATCTGTAACACCTTTTCGGTGCCTAGCTGCCATGCTACCCAAAGGAAGCACGAGGGCTGGGATACTGCCAGTTTGCCCAAGCCTAAACAGGGGAAGTCTAGAGGCAGAGGTCGGGTTCGAACTACGGACATTCCGGTCAGTAAATTCGCGCTCTAACCACTTGAGCCATCTCGCCTCCATGGATTCGATGCGTGATAGGCTGTGGTCTTTGATAATCTAACGCTGGGTCCATGCAGGGGCTGTAATAGATATACCATTTTGACATAGAATACAATTAGGCTAGCACAAGACCATACATTCCGCCTTCGAGCCATAGGACAAGACGCGATCGAACTGCCCCATTTATCTAAAATCAATGACAGAAAGATTCCTACGTCCCAGGGTATCCAGAA
>SJOL01009574.1:15427-29836 GCA_004794785.1 Opisthorchis felineus | reverse complement strand
AATGTACTACAGACCTTACCCAAATATATCGGGCGCGGGATAAATCCTATCGAATTCTTTGTGATCTAAATCTAGAGTAAGATAAAATGATGGCGACAGTTGAGAAACTGAAGAAAATAAGACGTTCTGACGAAATTGAACTACAGAAAGCTGATTTCCAGGTTGTTAGGACGCCCCTGAAAATCAGGTGAGAGTCATCGGCTCTTCAACCATTTGTGTGGCAACCGTGGAACTCAATTGTTGTTGTCAACTCTGAGTAGTCAATAATAAGTTTGGGGGAGCGAGGATGGCGCTGAATGGCCAGGATCCTGACACTATAGCTTCCTCAATTTTCGTTCAACTGTAACACCCTTTCGGTGCCTAGCTGCCGTGCCACCAGAAAGGCACGAGGGCTGGGATACTACCAAGTTGCCCGATCCTAGACACGAGAAGTCGAGATGCAGAGGGGTTCGAACCACGGACCTTCCGGTCAGTAAATTCGCGCTCTAACCACTGAGCCATCTTGCCCCCAATATAGCTTCCTCAGAGACCTGGCTCACATTAAGCCACCATAATAACGGCTACGCCACTCATGTATATGATATGCTCTGACGGCATCGGCAGACCAACTGTACAGGTGGTGGGATCCTACTATTCTGCTAAATTAAGCGCTTCTATTGACACCATCGAGCCCCGGCGGAGAGAAGCACCTGAGCTGCCGCGTCAATATGAGTGAGCGACCCATTGCTATTGACGTGGTGTGTCGTAGCCTCACACGTCCGCTAGTTAGAATATAATCTGAACAAGAACCGAGCGGTTCAGGTAGTATCCGCGCCTCCGTAAAACTAGAGCTAAAGGACGTGATGCACTATGAACCCTTGGCTCAGTAACCGCAGGCTCATAACGTTTACACCAACAAACACACCCCCCTCCCTTGGCTCTTTGAAGTTTGGGGTAAACGCGTGGAGGGCAAGCATTGACAATATATCACGGCGGCAGAAAACGATACTGGCCTGGAGTAGATGTCATTCTCATCATCAGAGACAGCTACCTCAGCTTTGACACTGATGCTTCACTGCCGTATAACCACAGTGTATTTAATTATATTTAAAGTTTTAAAGTGAAAACAAAAAATATTGGATAGAGAGGGACCTAGTGCTGACCTATCGCAAGCATTCGAGGGTGTCTACACCTCCGAGAGCCCAATTAGACAATCTGGAGAGAAACTGACAACAAGAAGCTACTGATATTGATCGGCCGCCAATTTTGCAATGCCCCCAGACAAGCTAAGAGGGAGTCACGGGGATCCTATCCTGGAAGGTGGGCCCCACCAACAACACACCTCTTCGTAGTCACTATCACACCCTTCTGCCAGGTCATATGTTTTCCACCTCGCGGTTTGCGCCATTTTGAAGGAAGCACGGGGAACAACACGCGTCTCGGCAGACGGTGTTTCGGCATGTATAGCATACGGCCGATGGAGTGTACATGGTGGTTACTATCCTCTGGCAGACTCCAAAACCTCCTGGATTATATCGTATTAACTAGCAATCGAAGGATCTTCCAAAAGATTAACTGTTTAATGTCGATGAAGAGCGGATAACCATCGGGTCGGATGGAAACGTCGATCGCTTGCAAGATGTTTTGGATGAATTTCAAGGTTGGTCTCGGCATTGTATGCCTCAACTTATCAGAATTTCTATGTGCTTCCAGTTGGACCGACCTACTGGCACATGGCATATTGATGTCATGTACCACATACCATGTCATACCATACCATGTCATATCTTCTTCGGGAAACGAACAGCAAATCAATCATAAGGTGGCAATTGTCACCAAAACTGTATAGTATTCCCGATTGACTTTTATCGGATTTAGGTGGCTGCGGTATCTGGATAATGCATGTTTATATCACTCTCGTTTAAATAGTCCTCGTCTTGTCCTGGTGCTCTACTGGATTCGCACGTACAGTCACTGCTCGAGTACGGACAACCTGTCAACTATTCTCTCACCAAACAAGACATATTTCGACTGGAGCACATCCTAGACGGGACCAAAAAGCAGTAGCAAGATGTTGTCAGTTGGTGTATCGGGTTAAGTCTTACAAGCTAAATCGCAGAAAATGACAACCTGCTTTACATCTGAAGGACTCCGGGGGAAGAAGTAGGTGGACGGTTGTTCTTCGCTTTCACCGAAACAGAGCTGTTCAAATCCAGGTCGCTCCAGCGTCCTGAGGCCACTCCTTCGACAGGCGTGTTTAATGCGTGGAGCACAATTCTATTCCGTTCAAGTCAATGCTGGCAGTGTTGCTGAGGTGTTTACGCCTGAGAAGCCGTCCAATTGATGAACCAGAAGAATCGTTGACCACAGCCGCACCAGAAGTGGGACGACACGCCAATAGTGGTAGGGTAATTAGAGATGTAGAAGCCATACAGCAAGCGAAGGAACGATAGAATAAAGAAGGATATTACCAGAAGGCTTTACAGCCAGCCGTCTGGTCCTGGAATATCGCAGGACATTCATGGCCTTTGAACAGGATACACGCTAGCTGGCGTATATAACCTGTCACGTCTTCCAGTATAGTAGAAGCGAAGACACAAAAGGAAAGTTGAAGAATGACAAACACACGGACATAAAACTGGCTACATGGCTCAGTAAGCAGACAGACTGCCTGTCCATATGTAGAGTGAATAGGTAGAGTGCATATCCCCAGTCACATCACAAGACGTTCACAAAATAACCAGTATGAGTCACCAAATACTACCGATAGCCGAGGGTATGAAGGAGGGGAACCCTACCGACATATAGTCTACGGAAGAACTCTGGTGCAGGATTCCGAGAAAACCCGAATGAGTCTGGTGTGCGAGCACCAGTCATAGATCTGATCAAGTAACTCTTCCTCATCGTGTGCAGAGACAAGCCTTGAAGGCTTGCGCCGACTGAACTTCTAAGGTATCCGTTGGTAAACTGTCCAAGCGCTTACTACCATATTACCGAAGTCCTTACAAAGTTCCGGTCTCGCACTCTGCTTCAAGAGGGTGAACTGCCGGTATCCGGGCACCAGATTCTCTTAGAATATGCGCAAATCAGAACCCTGCCGCAGAAGTCGGTAAACAAGCGCCAGATCTTCTCCCAACCACCTCGCTTCTAGAGAATACAACACCAAGGAACCTATTTTCCCCTACATCACCCAAACTATTCTTGTTGCAAGTCGCTGGACTTCACTGAGAGCCTTGTCCCCCCCCTTCGGTATGAACTCCATGTCCGCACACAGTATTCTTAGTGGGGTTATAGGTAGACGCAGCAGAGGGGATGAAGACCGCTGGGTTGTGGTTGATCAGTGTCGTCATGAACCTAAATAAATCGCGCGTGCACGGCTTGCTAAGATGCAACTGCTCCCGTGCTTCCATATTCTGGGATACCACAACCTCTAGATCTCTAGCCTCACTTGTGGCCACAAGTTGCTGATGGTCTAACATAAGGTGCCACGATTGTCCCGTGAACCGTCTGGATATGGTGGTGGCCGCGCATTTCTTCGGGAGGCCGCAGGTTCTAGCCTGGTCAGACACTTTGTCGAGACTATACTGCAGATCCTTGCAGGTGGTTTGGGTGCCAATGATTTTTACACCATCGGCAACCAGGAAAGAATCACGTCTCAGTCACCCAGGTGGATCATTGATCCATAATGTGGTCCGGTCACTGCCACCACGAACTTTTAGCTTTGCAACCAGAAACTGAAGACTGACCGAAATGATTGTTTGTTGGGAGTCAGAGCAACTTAGCTCTGACCCCTCGTCTACTATTTTAGTCACCGAATAAATGATGTATAGGAGATTCGTGGGGCAACAACGCCCTGAGGCAGACTCGTGCTGCGTGTCTATCGACCCCGTTATAACGAGTATAATAAAAATAACCAGGTGACGAAGGTACTTATTATATACGCATTCGTTTGCGAAATAAACAGCAGTTTTTACTCCTTTATATGAGCGCACTTACCACGTGAGAGAATAGAAGGGCCACCTAAAATAGCCGACATTGGAGCGAGCGTTCAACTCGACTACAACGGCAGGCAGGGTGTCGCAAACGCGGCACGCTCATTGGTCGAAAGTCTGTCTGTCTGTCTATCAGATGTGACGGGCAGACGACCAGCTAGCTCCCACACTCACATTGGAGTTGTGGCAACAGTACGGGACGGTCCGTGGGCCCCGGATAGGCAAATTTTCAGAAGAAAACCATCCAAATCTTGAAAAACGAATGCTGGTACTCTTGATAAAGCTTCCGCAGTGAGTCACCAGCCCAGTTCAACCCACCTGGTACAGTGGAGTCTTTGGATGCAGCAGGTTTCTTGGATTTCTTGCAAATCCAAAGTAAATTTCTGGCAAGGGTTCAGCATCCATGGTTTCCGCACGCATCTTGCGGATTCGACAATTAGCAGCCCATTGGTCCATATTTGCGGAAAGTCGAGTCACCAGTAATGGCAAATGATTGGCGCTGGTGTGGTTCGTAAGTGTCTGGTTGGACCCACGGAATCTACAACAGCCGGAATTTGGCGTTTAACTCAAGAGTTAGATGCGAATACACAAGGACTGAAGGGAGAGATAGACATGGAAACAGAACTTCGATGATTTTTTCAGTTTGTTTCTAGAGTTTGCTTTTTTAATTCACTTTAACTTCTTCGCTGTCTTTTTTGTTACCGTAAAAGATACTGACACCGGAAAATAAAACGTCGGCAATGCAAGTTATTGTAAAGCTGAGCAGGTTTTCTGCAGTTATCCACAGCTGGGCGGTTTGAAACAGCGAGTGTTGGTCAGAATGTTTACATAGGATTCTCATGGGCCTAATGAAGCGAAGACAGTTCGGAGGTCGACGTCAGAAACGTCGGAAGGGATGAATCAGCAGACGGGTGTGGTGGGTTGAAGGCGTGTCCTTCGTGATTTTGGTAGGACGGCATGTATGCTTCAGAATAAATATTAGCATCAGGGACAATTTTTACATCTATTTTCATCGTTCTATTTTTTTACGCTTTCCCATTTTGCTTTTTGCTTCATCCTTCCACTCTGCATTCCGTAGCTTACTTGTCTTGCCCAGGTGTGGATACTACGCCCGCGGGTTTCACAACCCTCCATGCCACACATTCCTGCTCACATATGGAGAAATGAGGTTGCATATTATGTCCAAGCGCATCATACGAATTGCAATAGGAGGGTCAAAGGATTGCAAGAATTCGGGCTGATCGTTTGCAGGATTTGGAGTGTGCGGAGAGCTTGAAGGTTCTGAACCTACTCCCGCCGAGATACATGTGTTTGATTACCCCTCAAAAGACTCACGGGTTCACGGACTGATACACAGAATTGAGGCTTTCGACAAACTTCCCGGGTCGGGTTTGTTCATGTCATTCAGCTGCTTCTGTTCAACTAAAAGGCACAAGCTAAAAAGAGTGTAGCACTTCTCTTAAATTCTCAGCGCGGGACAGTCAGCTTGCCAGCGCGAGGACTGACTAACCGTTGGGGGAAGATTATTCCACGCACCAACTACCCGAAATCAGAAAAACTTTCCCCTGATAAAAATGTGCGCCGTGAGACTGAAAACCTTCTTACCATGTCCCCGCCGTGTTAGTTAGATCAACGGTGAAAAACCTGTAAGCCAAAAGTTGTTCAAACAGGGTGTAAGTAAGCATTAGGTCTCCTCGGGGGCGAAGACACTCCAGAGGAAATAGGCCAAGCACTACGAGGCGAGTTTCATAATCAGCGGATTTAAGGCCGGCAACCATTTTCGCAGCAGCCCGTTGGACACGCTGAACCAGGGTTACATCTTTCTTGCGTCCTGACAATATGATCAGACTTCGGGCCTGCACTGTCGGCCGGCGTGACACGCAGGAATGACGGTCAGCGGAGGGAAAACTTTACAACTTAAGAAACTGAATCCCTTCCTGCTGTGTGAGATTCAAAGTTGGTCCCGCATGGTTATCAAGGTCTGCACCTCGTTGCATTCTACCGCGGTGGAATAGCTTGTGGACAATAACTCCAGGTACAAAACGAACGAAGATCTAGGGGGCCTGAGGCACCTGCCCCAGCTATGCCTGCCGGTGGCATCCGAAGGATGAGGAAATGGGAATCAAAAGTATTTCCCGGCCGACTTTTACCAACTAAATACTAAATATTTTCCTCATTATTTCTGTCCTTTTTTCTCATAAAACATCTCTTTTTCCCTGTCCCTCCTTTCCTCCATTTTCCTCCAGTGTGTGTGCTGATTAAGTGGGTGAACTTGTATAAGTGAAAATGCTAAAGATCATCGAGATGACAGGACCGAAGTTCGTGGGGAACCGGGAAACAAGGAGTTAGCTTCATGGCCCGTTATCCGCAAAGTGTTAGCTAGTTAAAGGCACAGTTAAAGGAACAGAAAGCCTTATGGGCAACCACATCGGCGGCTTTCTTGATTATTACAGGTCACCTGGGGTGCCCTACCGCTCCATTCAGGACATCTTGTCGTTAGGAACAGGGACTGGAGCCATCACAGAAAAAGATCGCCCTCTCATTCTCAAAACCTATGGACCCGGACAGGCGCGTACATTGAGCCCCTGAATGGCTTCGTAAAACACTGGAACCGAGTAGCCCATAGCATCATGCTTTCAACCAGCCCATGGAAACTGTTGATTTACCCTGTGAATCAACGGTGAACAGCGGTAATTTTTCTTCGTGTTCTGACTACTCATGAGCAGCGTGACTTACGCCCGTTTATTGTGGTGCCGTTTGTTTCCTTGCTGCTCGTTTTCCTCCTGTTTCTCCCCTGCTTAAGGCCTGCTTATCCTTCAGTAACTGATGTCGATACTTCGTTGCCTGTCAGTCGTTACCTGCAAGTTCGTCTCAGTTGTATCCATTTTCGAGCGTCCACTCCGACGGAAAAGCGGACCGACCGGGTATCGAACCCAGAGCTCCCGAACGCCAGGCGAATGCGTTGCCCACTACACCAACCTGACACCTAGACGGGTCCATTTTTTGTATTACCCGTGTACCGCACCTGCCAGATAGCCTTTGGCGAGATTTGTTTTAAATGGGCGAAACCGCGTAATCTGACTTGTCACGTGACACAAACTACCGCGTCCCGCCGCCAACCGAAAGACAGCCCCTTACATCCCAAACGTACTGCTTTTCTGCGCCGTTATTTCTCTATACGGCCGACTCGCCCTGACAGAGTGCCCGTATATGTTTGTTTGTACATCATTTAGTGCTTGCCTGTTGTTGCTTCTAGAAATCCCTGCTGCTTCAGTGACTATTTTCCGCTCCTGCCGATTGCGTCATTATTGATTGCACGTTTTCTTTATTCACGATGCTTAATAATAATAACAATGTTTATTCCCAGCTAGTTTATAGAACCAGTTCCCGTCAGTCCTCAATACATCGTCCGCTGCCCACGTCTGTCTGCTCCTACTGCCTACTGGCTACGAACTGAGTATAATCTAATGGCCGCAATCGTCCTGTGAGATCCATAACTGCCCGGATTTTACAGAAACCTTCGCGCAGCTTGCTGACTTTCTGATGCACACAACAACGTTTTTTTCCGTTCATCAACATTGTAGATATCAAATCCTTGGCTTCTTTGTCCGTTAACATCCCGTGATGACGTGGAAGTCTGGCCAAAAATCAACTCTATGTTTCATCTCATTAATCGACATGGGGATTTGCTGACCCAAACGTCCTTGCGCGGGGAAATAACAAGTTAGGCTTTGCCTCGAACTCCGGCATCTCTAGTGAGATATGTGCGACTGCAAACTATCTGGAGCTGATTTTCCGTTCCTTTAAGTGACTTAACCTGCTGGCTGTAATAGTCTTTGGCAGGCTCAACTCTCCCTCACGTGGCCGTGGAGTGTCGGGTGGGCGGGCTGGTCTGGGGTGCAATAATATTTCCGCTGGTGCAGTTACGTGCAATCCAGTTCCATGTGCCGCCGTTGATGCGTCAGATGATTCCCGTCCATAACAATGAAAGCTCCATTCCATGCAGCCGGAGCTTTAGTGTGATGCCTTGTGCTTTGGCAGGCCTCTGCCCTTGGTTGGCTAGACTATCAAAGCACCGGAAAATCTCACCGCGTCAACAAGTGTGGGAGTTTGGTTCAGGTAGGTTGGATACGATGCCGTTTCTTACTTGCAGATTAAGAGTGAATAAGAGAGTCTAGTTGACCGCACTTACCTTTGAAAATCTGCTTGTTGCCAGTGTCTTGGGGTATTGTTACAAAAGCACGATGGGCATGGTGCCCCATGTACCGACAGGATATTTTGGTTGCATTTTATCACTGATAGTCATGTCACAACCTGAGATTACGACTTGACTGGCAGGTGTATTATCCGGTCTTTACCTAACCAGTCTAGGCATCCAAGCATCTGTGGCCCGGTGGTGATGCAGTTTGCCAGCTCTCAGATTCAAAGGCAGCTTTAGCGAATGGCTTGCCCTTGGGTGCCCACTTCTTATATTTGGGATATTCAGGAGAATGGTATTATACACAGTCGCATGCGTTTTAAGTGAAACCTATATAAAGACTGGGTGGTTAAATTTTATTATATTTTCTCTTATCCAAGATATGGCAACCTTATCTGGCCATCCACATTCTTCCTAGTCTTACAACACGTCTGCAAACCCAACGGAGTGGTGCATTCTTGCATGACAAACGTGGTGAGGTGGATGATAGACAGGATTCGAATGATCTTAGTGGCAGTCCGAAAATGAAAAAGGAAGGCTTGTAGAATTAAAGAGGAGGCTTTTCACTACCGCACTTGCCTGGGTGAATGTTACCTCAGGCAAAAGAATGAAGTTGTATCGCTTGAGGTGAAGACATCTCAGCCCCTACTGTTGAGTCAGTTTTGAAGACGTGAATTAAAAATGGGTTTGCGAAGCAAATGAGGACAACCGAACCCTTAGCACAAACTGGAGCAAACAGTCTGCTAGTTGCTTGTTACCGGGCTGGGTGGCGGCGATCCCCCGAAACGCCTAGAATTGAGCTTATGTCCCGCAAAAAACAGCGGCAGGCTTGATGCGCAAAAAATTCAATGCCCACAGCAAACAACGTAAGAGCTTACTGCATAGCGTCCAGCCACTGAGGAATTTGATACCAAGGTGGAGAAGATGCATGACTGGAAATGAAGAGCTTAGATTCCTTCTCAAACAAGCCTAGAAGCTGCTCCTCTACGGTGAGCCTGTTCTATTGGCGACAACGCCTCACCAACCAAATCACGTCTCTTAGCGAGCATCGACTGACTCTTCCGGGCCTCCTCCTTAATAATGTACCTCACATGTTGAACATCGTCAAGAAGCTTGTCCCCACAGACGCAAAGACTACACCGCTTTTCGCTTGAAGTTCTTGTACTTCTGCAACAACACGCTTGTCCAGCTGTCCTGCAACTTTCCCTCCTTTCGTTAAATCTGAAAGGCAATAAATTCCTGAGCACCGTACACTCGACTCCCGTTTTGTTTTCTCGTGGAAAACGGCAAGCTATACCAGCAACTTAACTGCCTCCCAAACTTGAGCATGTAGGTGTGAGCCAGATGCTTCCGAACCTTACACTAGCTAGACCACGTATAACGCCCTTATTTTGAAGGACAGTCGGCGCTAACCACCGGTTTCTGCATGGCCGGGAAAAAATCCCCCGCAAGCGATGTAGTCAGATCTGTTTTCATCTTCGTGAGACTTGCGACTGCACGAAAGTCGGTACTACAACTTCAGCCATGTTATCCCCTCCCGAGGATTCGGTCCAAGTACTCGCAGAAGCAAAATGAGGTACACACTTGATCTCACTGTTCGGAACCCTTTCGCCCGCAAGCGTAAATGTGCCTCCTCACTATCATTACAGGATTTTCGGATTCCCAAAGTTACACCAAATCTAACCATGTGCAACCCTAAGAGATCTTTCGGCCTGGATGGCATCCACCCAATGAGCTTTAGTGAGCGCCTCGCTTCTTTCCAACCCGCTCGGCAAGCTTTTTTTCACGTGGGTGATGGATACTTCAACCACACATCTAAATACCGTTCCACATCCCTTAGCAAGCAAGCTGATTAGGAAGTCAGTGGCACGACACTCCTGAATTTCTCCTCGGACAACCTGAATGTTCCGCGATGCGGTCCTATCCTTCCCTGCTCTTGTCCAGCTGATCTAAGCCCGTTTTCAGCGAACACATATAAATGCAGCTATATCATAGGCAGGCACCCACTCCATCTTTGACCAGCTGAGACCATCTAACACGATTCCTCCTGGCCACAACTGTATGAAGTCGGAAAGAATTGGGCATCGCTAGCCACCTTAACCTTTGGCTGCCGGCCTTCTTCAGTGAACGGACATTCCAAGACTTCATTAGCGGCTCTTATTCCATGTGTCTTGAGACCCTCAGGGTGGTCGTTACAAGCGTCCCCATCCCCATCACTCTCAATAACCTCTTACTCCTTGCTACCACCGGTGAGCTCAGCTTTTTCGTCCGTCTCTGACCTGAAAACATGGTGCGGCAGCCCAGTCACCTCACTATCAGCCATCGGCGTTTTCGTGGTACTTTCACACAAGCCCCATCCTGAACGGCAACGATAAGACCATACATAAGCTTCTTCGACCCGTTCACTATCTATCTATACCTATAAGCGAGGACGGTGCCATTCAGTTTCTCTGCGAACCAAAATAGGTCCGGGTGTCCGAACATTCAGTGACCACTCTTCGTCACTTATTTACTCACTAACTTTCATCGAGGCCACGAAATTAATCCATTTCAACTGCCGCTGTTTTTCACTCACTGACTCTAGCGAATTCCTAGTACTTAACTTTACCTGTTCCCTCTTCAGAGTGTGTTAGTCGAGTGCGAAATTGCTGGCTAGGTATAATAAAGACACCCAGATAAAACTTACAGTACAGAAACCAAGATCCTTCCGCATTGCCACCGCTCTCCCCAAGAGGGCCGTCTCAGTTTAAGCTCCCTCCTCCTTTGGAGCCCCACCGATGCCTTCACCGAAAATATCACCCTTAGCCACTTCCAAAGTGGCAAACTCACTCTTTTAGAGCGGGTATATAAATTGGTTCTGCCCTAATTTTTCACTTCGTGTAATGGTCCACACCAAGAACTCTCACACTTTCAAACCAGTCCCAAACTGCCCTTTTCTAAACTCATTCTCAAATGAGCGACTACTAGCTTAATTGAGGTTTATTTGCTTGCATGGGCCAGATACAGACCTGGCGTCCATATCCACTTAGCGCTCACCTCTTCCAAATTCACCTAAACTGCCACCAACTGCCTTGACATTTCTGAACACACAAGGTAGATTAGAAACTGTTTAACTGTCGCTGGTTTACCGGTCACACATTGATATCCGTTTCTCCTCGCTGGAGTGTCTCAAAGCGACCACCTATTTTATCAAAGACAAACAAATGCTTTTTAGCTCCTTTGATACTTAACCAAGTTCAGATACATTTCTCTTGGTAACTTAGCTAATCTGGCTGTATTCATTTTACGATATGCTCAGACGCGTATTACTGAATTTGGTGCGTCAGTCGCCGGAGCTCGTGAGGAACGGACTGTCGCCTAATTCCAGCTGTTCGCACGAAAACTGCGGACAGTATCAAACGGCCTCCAGTTTCAGTCTACAGGCCTCTAACGTTCCGCGCGTGCACACGCTAAACCTACTGGTCTTAATCCGTATACTGGGTGCTTCCTTTCCTTGTTTTTTAGGCTTTTCTTCAAGTTCACTTTTTTGTCGGGACGGAGTGACATGGAAAAAATTAGATGGTTAGCGATAGACTCTACAAAGCTCCGCATTTGTGAGGACATTGGTCATTGAGAACGCAGTAGTTGGGTTAGGCCTCCTCGGTCCAATTTCAGGTAGCCAGCCCTGTGGATTAAGTTAGTGTGAAGTGCCTATCCACTGCACTACTAAAAGCCACGGTGTTTTCGACTAGCGTGATTCCGATTGTTAGTGAGCTCTTTTTTCTTATGTCCAACAAAATGCACTTCTTCTGAAGGGCAACGAGTGTGTTAGTAATGTGGACTTGACAGGTGCCTTGTAGAATCTGGTGATAGTCGCATGCTGAAGATGCTCCTGCGTGAATTAGAGGAACGCACATATTTGTGAGCAAGCTACATGAACCCGGAGTCTGTGGTGTTCTGTGTTTTGGAGGTTCGGCAATACTGGCAGTCGGTCGTGTGACTCGGAGTGTAAGAATGATCGTTATGTTAGAAGTTTTGTCGAATAGCTTTAAAGAATACTAAGCCCCTTTTGAGATTGGCTACAAGCTTTAATAGTCGAGCAGAAATGGGAGCGGTTAGACTAGCACACAGTTGGAGGAATCTTTTTGGTCCTTCCGGTGGGGCTAAATGGATGTTCTCAAACTGCTTTCTAGGGGTTTTCATTTTTGTCGGTAAACATTTGCAATGGCCCGGTTATGCCGCGTCAGCTTACGAAGTTTTCTAGGCACAAAAAGGTGTACCCTGGCTTTGAGTAGTCCCCACTTGCTACCAATAGTGGCTTATTTTCGGAAGGGAGGCGGATAATGGGTGCGACAAACAGATTGGAACCAAGTAATGAAATATTTCTAGTGCTACCCAGTGTTAAGTGTTGGTCAGGAAGGACTAGCTTCACTTTCATGATGAAGCTAATATCCCTTGGGCAGATTTGGTGTCACCAAAGTGGGCTTATATTGCTATATATCATGATCAGTTTGGTTTGTGCGTTGGAAATACTGACAATATTGCACCAGCAGTAGTATAAAAGCGAATTAAAGACGCCCGACCGCTTACCTGCGCGCAGGGCAAACTGAAACCTTACTTTAAACAAAGTGACGAGCTATCACTATCAAACAGGTGCCTCTTATTCGAAAAAATGCGTTGTCATTTCAAAGGAGCTACAGCCAACCATACTAGACAGGTTTAATAAGGATACCAAGTAACAAACAGAATGAGGTCCTTCCTCGGAGTTGCATCTGCGGGCTCTGACGGCCCCGAGATAAGGCGTGTTTTCTAAAACTTACGTGCATACGTCACCAGATCCTACTTACTGTACAAAAACTGACTAGCTGCAAGTGTAGCAGATAACCCTGCAATCTGACTGATGTAAGTGGATCAATTTGTTGTATACTCCTAGTCTTGACAAGGTTCTTCACGCTTGCAGGAGTATCTAGACCATTTAGAAAATAACGTTGGATATCAGCAGACAGCCCGATGGTGATTGCTTCGTGAAGGAGGAACGTCAGCCATAGTCCCCAAAAATTGAGATATTCACCCCTTGATTGAATTGGAAGTTTGCTCAAGCCGTTATTTTAAAGTTCATGTTCCTCACGACGCTAATGATGCTGGCTATTCTTTGGGGCTTTTTATACTCGGTAGCACATTAACACCCTTCTGCACAGTGTGCAATAAACATGCTGCCTTGAAGTTAGGCTGCTGAGGTGTTCAAAAATCTTTCTTTAATTTGCATCGATGACGAACGCAGAACTCTTGCGCACTCACGCAGCACGCAGCCTGTTTTCTTTATCCTTTAGCTAAAGGTCAAACCATACTTTACCTTTTCTAGTTCAGGCTAGAACAATACCGCAGCATATCTGAGCAGCTGACTATGCGATGTTTTACCTGAGATGGCGGAATTTGGCTTGTTACGCGACAAGTGAAGAAGAGGGATATTATCGTCACCACATGACCGCACAGTATGGGCACCGGGAGTTGTCGTGTGCTACCGACGACCATATGGCTCTTTCACACAGTATCCTTTCACAATTTTCTCCACCATTTTGCACGAAATATTCTTGAAGTTAATCGGTGGGACTTTGTTTGGCTAGTGAGAATTACCACTTTTGCAGACCTGGTGGACAAATGTAAACTTAATGGAGTTGAAAAACTCCGGATAAGAAGGCGGAGAACGGAGGCTGTTGCGGGGAATTAGGTACGCCGGTGTATTCGTTAAGACTTTTGGGATGGTGGCATTTCACCAAAGAAAACCATCGAAGCTATATCATTAGGTTGACTTCGGTTATTCCCTCGATGGAAGGCCAGCAAATGCATGATTTACAGGTGCTAGAGAGTAAGTGGTGTCGATCCCAGGGTTTATTATGTCTGTTTAGATGCTAGATTTTCCATGAGCCGCGTTCTGGTGTGAGTGAGAGAGCATTCCAACGTTCTTTCGAATAATAGAGACATTTTCGTTTTTTCAAATGTAATCTCCCGAATGGGAGTTTTGGGCATTCTGTGTGCGAGAAAATTGTCGTGCCTCATTTTTGCTACAGAAAAACTTCCTTAATGAAGGCTAATCTTGATTCTGACTTCTCTGTCATAGTTGGTGTAGCAGAACTTCGTCCACAAGGCTCAATCCGGGTTAAATGCTGCCAGCTGATAAGATGCCAGCTGGAATTAAACATTGTTGGTTTCAAGGACATTTGCAGCAAGTGGCTGCAAAGCTGACCGACCAACTGTTTCCAA
>SJOL01009565.1:591304-618135 GCA_004794785.1 Opisthorchis felineus | reverse complement strand
ACCTGATCGGTCTTTGCTGTCACTACCCAGCCCTAAACATCCACCAACTCTTTCAGTGCCATGTCCTCTCTATCTCTCCCAGACGATGCGAAAGACTGCACGGTTGACGACCCTCTTCGCAAATGTATACCCTCCCCCCCAAAGACATTCTCTACCCCATGCTGAGTCTCACAATCCGTCTTCAACAATGGATGAAGTAGGAATCTAAAACGGAAGCAACCTTTTTCGAGCACTTGTGCCGCTGGCTCAAGCTTGCTCTGAATGTAGCATACGTCCCGTGTATTCCTCCTTTGAACCCAAAATATCATTTTTAGCAGAGCAAAAGTCGCTAACAGGGACTCACAAAATGCGCGCGTTGTGACTCCGACACAACTCGGTTTGCAAAGCCTCTTCGGTTTTCTGTAAGCTGTAACTGCGCCATTCGGAAGGCACGTCCTTTAAAATTGCAAGACTACCAGACAACACACGCTTATGTCAAATTTATAGTCATTGCACGCTCCTAACTACATTATTTGCGCACTATTTAGTTAAGGCGCGCCTCTCATATTCACATATGACTGCACCTCTTAGCATCAACCTCATACCTACTGTCTCCCTCTTAATGGCGATTACCATTTTTGAAATTCGGCAGCGTCGTCCCACCACAGTAGCTGGAAATTGCACCCTCGCTTGGCTGCCTGTTATGTCGGGCCGCAGTCTAACTCCCACTACAGTGCCTTCTAGCGGACGTTTTTAAAACCTTCTTTGGTCACCAACATAGACACGGCTGTTTTATTGTCTCGTTTGAATGTCAACAATGAACTACGCCGCGCCCTTAATGGACCCGAGAATATCCTTGATCCATTTTGGTCCTAATTTGTCGCGATCCCTTGGTCAGTCCCAGTTACCATGACAACCCCAACTGACTCAAGATGGTCCTGTACGGGGCTTTCCACGAACCTAAGTACGACGTCGCGATGAGGATACGGCGACTGCCATACACAATCTGATGGGTTGTCAGTAGTTCAACATAACCGTACTATTTGCAGAGAGTGCGTGTTGCATGCACGCTAAAGACTGTCTCAATCCCTTGAATTCGTCCCACCGTATTGTACTGTATGCTGTTTCTGCCCATTAATTCTCTAATTTTTATTATGGTAGTATCGAGGAGTCAGTATACCGTTAAGTTGAAACCTCGCCGTGCACCCAACACGGTGTGTGCTGACCATCATAAAAAACCAAAAGCTTACTAGCTGTGACGAATTCCTTGTCGTGACGCCTCCTGCAACGATAGAAAACGTTTTCCTACACAGGTCGCAAATGGCTGCTCCATTTTTAGTTTGTGCAGAAAAAGCGGGCTTTATTATTTTTCACGTAATCATCAGGTCGTTTTCAAATGAAATATAGAAGAAACACGCGGAGAAACCAACTTTTACACAAAATTTCCCACTGTCTTAATGAAAACAACCTGTTAGGTCACTGGAAGCCACTAAAATATAAATCCCGCGTTCATAGTGGACCATGAGTACGTTTAAACCACTTCCAAAGAAACTGCAGCCGCATGAGAAGACTTTGAGGTCTCTAATAAATGACATCAGATGCCAAAACATTATGTTAAAGTTGCTCTCATTCACAGTACGGTTGCAGACAAATTTGGGGTGTGCGTCTAAAGGTCAACATATGCATAAATATCGGCTCAATCCTTTTTACAAAGGGCTCTTCCGGAGTGCTTCCGAATTTTTCGAATGGTATTACGCCACTCACTGGGAGCGAACCGAATTTAATTTCGCCATGTCAGTGGGGTTTCCATGGTGGCGATTTTCATAATGGAATAATCTAATCCGGTTACACGCTTTGGTGCTATGCTGCTCACAATATTTTAAGTGAGCGGACCTCCGAGGGCACCGATCACCGCCAATTCGCATATGACTACCACATCGCGAGATACAGCTGGAAATCAAAGTTGAGCATGTTCCGACGTTCCGCGGTGTACTTCAATTAGGGGATGACACACCAAAAATCCAATGCAAATTTCACGGAACTGGATAGTTGAATGACGCCTGTCTGCGTCACAGTCTTCAGACTTATCGGACTGGGTGGTTTGCTTCAGCGATCTTGTGAACAACTTCTTCTTGAGGAGCTCACCCTTACTTCGGTACTATAACTGGAGACAACTTGTTGCGTTGTGCAGTACTGTGTGTGCACCCTGTTGATGATCCGCGATCTCAGATGTGCATAACTAGTCGGTAGATAATGCAGTGTCTCCAGATATCTGTGTGTGAATTGGCTACACGTCATTTTTGAAAACCGTATCTCGGAAATAACGATGCATCTTGGCCGGAATAGATCATAAATCGCAACCATGCTGTCGGAAACAAACGCCAGCCATTGCCGTTCATGGTCTCCCCCCCCGACCGGGTAAAATATCTGTAAACTGGGATTATTTATTAACGCATAAATCGCAGTTATGACTGCCAGTTGGTTTGTCACCCTGCAGATCTGGTAGCATGCAAGAGAGATGAATACCTCGTGCGGCGGACGGGTACGCCCTCTTGGGAGAGTCGCCTTGCAACGTTGCACCTTTGCGCGTTCTTATACTTGCCAACCCTCCAGTAGCGCGAGTGCATCGCCCGTCGCCGGTGGTCCTGAGCCTGGCCTCTAATTCAGGAACTCCATATAAGAGCACCGTTGTCGTTTGTCTGTAGCCGATAGTTTGGAATTGTCCCAGTTGTCATTCATCAAGCAACACCACGAAACACAAGTGAAAGACAGCTGTCTTTTTATCTGATTTTCAGTAAAATGCATGGGGTAGCCTAAATACAGTCTGCGCGGCTAACGGCTAACATCGACGTGTAAAGTGGTTGCCACCTCCGCCTTAGTTGGGATTACAACACCCCAAGTCCACTTAATCAGCCAGGCATAACGCACACGTATTTCCCTATTGTTCTCTGAAGCCATCACGTACGCATGAAACATAAAGACCTTATTATTCCCTGAATACCAACAGTCACGGCTAGCGCCTTTTGGCTGTCTTTGCCTTGCACCATTCGTTGCTTCGGACTGAGAGCCGTGACTCAGGAACTAGCGAACCATGCTTTCATGTGTCTGCTCAGTTCATGTAGTAGCTTCCAGTTAAACCGCAGTCGCAATCAATTATCTCGGAAGCTGTCTCTCAAATGATCATCTGTCTGCTGTCCCTCTTCACATTACTCACTCACACTTTGCACAACGGAGACATTCCGATTGAATTACTTAGCCGAGCTAAAAACCATTAAAGCTCCCTGTCTAATTCACCATATCATCGCCCGTACCAACTAGTCCAGCGGCTTGCTCCCCTGCTCGCTGCCTCACCGGCTAAGTCTTCACCTTCTCAAAATTACGCAAGTACTCTTGCCTTAGCCCCACGCCTTCTGATCGACTGACACTCGGTGAAAACCCGAGACACAACTCTTACCACCACTGATAATCTCTGGTATCGGGATCTGAATGTACTGCATACTCCCCGAGTGGAAGCTTACTACAAATGATTTATTGTATCCCCATACTACATCGGCAACCTCAGCCAGTCCTTGACTGCTGGGGCATCCAACAAAAATGCACCATTTCATAGGTTCATTTTACTTGCTGTCATCCCATTTAGGCTATTTTTTCTACTAGACACCTTTTTATCTGATGCCTCCCAGCACTTACCAGACGCTGCTGCTCCCATCCTATTCCTTCCTAATTCCCCTCATTTCCCAAGCTTCGAAATTCGGCGGTAGCTGCTGCAAACACCTTTTGTGGCTGCCATTCATTCAGTATGGCTGGTTCCCGGTCCACACACACATGGTACTCCAACTGAATCAAAATTGCCTATGATTATAAGTCGGCCTGGCTCTACCTGTAATAATCATCTCGTCTAACCCAGATCCAGCATTCGCAGGAATGCGTACATTATGCCCGATTGCCACAAGCTCGGCGTCCGTCATGGGGTTGTCCAGAAACTGATGTATATCACTGCAATCATGCCCAGTCTGATGGCACTCCCGCAACTATATTCTTCCTACCAATGACCTTTACCTCTCGCCCACTCGGGCCTGTAACTGCGACTACGAACTAAATGTTTACCCAGTTCCAACCACCTCTGGGACGAGCCTGTTCTTACCCGATGAACCTTTCGTCCGGATTTAACCAACCCAGTTTGCCGCTGCAATTTCAGTTTGTCCCTTCCACAAGTTTAACAATTTCAAATGGGGTGTTCGTTTGACCCTATGCATTAGCATTATCTCCCCATAGAAAGTATCCTTTATATCTGACTTCCCTACAACAGAGACACTAGTGGGTCTACCTGGCTTCACTGTAAACCATATTTTTGAGACGAAACTTACCATTTCTCTCCACCTTGAATTCTACCATCTACATCTCCATTTTTACTTTGTACCTTCCTCCCCGTTGTGTCGTCACCCGCCGAGTTCAGGTTGTAACGACCCGAGCATGCCTTATTTGGCATGTTACCTACAAGTTGGGAAATAAACCTATCATTATTATCACACGCGGGCACTTATTACCCAGCCTCATGGACGATTACGTATCGCAATTTCTCACTATCTTATGCGTAACGTCGATCCTCGTTTTTGAAATAGGGCAGTGTCCCCTCACTATAGCATTTAGAAATCGTAACCACTCTCAGCTGTCTGCTATCTCAAGCCGTAGTCTAATGGGATCAAAGAGCCAGTCGCATCCTCTACTGATCCAAGAGTACCCTGGGTTGGTGCTGGTCCTCCTGTGTCACAATTTCTTGGCCAACCCTAACCAAACTCAACTGAATCACTTAAGATGTTCATGTACATGGCTGTTTACGGACCCAAGGACGAGGTCGCAATGGAGGAAGGGCGACCACCACACCCATTCTAATGGCTTGTCCCTTAATTCAACATATATCTACTATTTTCCTGCCGAGAGTATTACATGCGCCCAAAACCTCCACTCAGTCCACTGAATTTTGGCAAAACTCCGAAGTACTGGCCAGCTCATTGAACTGTCTGCCCTGTAACTGTTTCCATCAGATGCAGTATACTGGTGAAGATAAAACCTCGTCTTTCTACCAAAAACAGTGTTCTTACTATCATAAAAAAGCTCCAAAAACCTTGCTCGCCGCGACAAATCCCTTGGATTTATTTGGTGGGACGCATGCTACAACTATAAGGAACCTTGCCCCACATAGATTGCAAATGGCTACTCCATTTTGGGTTGGCGCGGACAAAAACGACGTAACTATTGCTCATACACTCTTTCAAAATATTCACAAATCCAATGGAGGGGAAAAGACGCGACGAAACCAACTTTTCCAAAAAATTTCCCGTTGTCTTCAAAGAAACAACATGCTGAGCAGTGACAGCTATGAAATTATTAAGGACGCGCCCAAAGTGTATCTTGAGCACTCCTAAACAAAGTTGGGCTGTGTCTAAGGCTCGACTGTTGTTACTGCATACACTCTGAACACAACGCACTTTATACGAGGTATTGAACTGGTTTTGGACGTTTAATAAACTTTTGCTGAAAGATTGACCTAGAAGGATCAAACCGAGAACCGATCTGAGACACTAACGTCACTACATCAACCGTGCATTTGTAATGGGCACTACCCTCGGTCACACTGGACGCGACGGAAGAAGGTTTGAAGGGACAGTCAATGTTTTCGAGGGTTGTGTACAGTCTTCTGGCAAGCTGTAGGGACCTGGTGAAAGGTAATCTTCCGTTTAGACGCTAAATGCCTGATAATTTGAAATACCTTCACATGTTTTGTCGAGCTTTGGTGACGGATACACATCAAGGTTGACAACTTGACGGACAGACACATTTGAAATGAACAGGTTGGGTTCAAACTACGGACCTCCCAGTATGTAAATTCGCGCGTTTTCCATCCAGGTTCTTCAGCTGGTATTCAGGCTGACAGAAGAGTAGTGATGTTACTTCAACGGTTGTTCGTGTATGTCCATAAACGTAGGAACGGCAACCTAACTTTTGCACGTAGACGGAATAAACTTTTTCAAGAGCAACACAAGCAGCCGTAAAACGAGATAGTGATGTGGTTTTATGTGAAGTCCAAACTATATACAGTTTACAACTTCGAGAGAAGATTCTTAGGAGAACTGCCAGCGGCAAGCGAGGCTCGAACGTGTGTTCTGTCATCAGAAATTTTGGTAGGTGTGTGGGATAGACTTTTCGGGACTGCGCCAACAGATACCCTACTACCGGGTCAGTCGTGAAGCCAGACGAGTTCGAATTTAGAGATGGGAGACTTTCTGTACTTCTGAATAAATTAGAAGCATTTTATCTGGCTGACCACTGTTACTACATCTTAGCCAAAGAATTGGCATGTCTTGCGGATAACAACTGACAACTTGCACATTATAAATGTGTAAGGTGTGGATGTTGACAACAGTGTCTTTTGATTCGATAGAGACGCTGCACACTAAATAGGCTGACTGGTCATATTGGTCCGCGATTGATTATTAGCTAGTTATGTAGGCCGAACGCGTTCCTGTACTTAGTCTGGTCTCGGTAAAAATCGTGAAAGAACTTTTCTGGCTGAAATCGTCAGCTGACCAGTGTGCCTCAAGCAAACTCCGCATAGTGCCCAAATGTACCCGCCTTGAAGTCACAGTTCCTAGCCAAAGAAACGGTCTGTGCACAAACGATCCGTGTTTTGCTCACTTTCAAGCCCACGGTCAGAAGAAGACTGCTCTTGCGTTGCACACCCCGGGCGGATGTGGTTCATCTTGGGAAACTTGATATCAGAGTCACACTCAGTACAATCAGTCATATAGCTGGAGAGCGAAGAATAAGTCACATAAATGGGTGCAACCAGTTCGTCCAGCATCGTTGATTCGGTGCCTACAAAGTAACCCTTGAGGATCCAAAACGAGAAACTCCATAATTTGGGTGTGCCAGCCTACTGACTATTGTTGCGACCAATGGGGTGATTCAATGTTACAAAACGAGTAAATTGTCACCGGTATGAGTTAGTGGTCCACACTTTATTCGACTTATTCACAGGTTAAAATGCACAACGAAGGACGGTTGAAAAATGCAAAAACAATGCAACAAATAGTATCATCGAAATAAGTGGCAGCAAAACCAAATAGGGGCACTGGCGACTCACTTCCGTACAGCGGTGCCAGTTTGTTCAAATAAAGCCTTAACGCGCCTGTTCTTTTTGCTCCAATCACTCAAAGTTAAGCAAAAAAACACACACTACATCGCCGAGTGATAATGACTCTAGCGTGTTGCGCGGCTTTTATCCTACGATGCTGAATAAATTCTTTAGGTGTTATCAACTTAACAGAAGACGAATCGCATAATGGTCTCAGTTAATTTGCTGATTCCCTCCTTTTCAGCTGCCGTTATGTGAAATCGGTGGTCAAATGCCCAAGGACACCCCGGATCCTTCAACCGACGTCACCACATCTTGAAGTTGTATAACGATACGGCTTGCATTCTCGTCCCTTGAGACTCACTGGCACGCTTTTTCGACGAAAATTAGCGAACGCAATTTTGTGCTATGGGCTTTGTGTGTTGACGTGGTTTGTTACACCGCTGCAATAATTAGTGCGAAATCTTCTGCAGGTGTAAGATTCCACAACATTTTGTGTAAATCCTTAAATTCCTTGAAGCTTTTTCGAAGAATGTACACTCCGTGTGACTGTACCTTGTGGGTGTAGGGCATACCCCCAAAGGCTGATCGATTTTTTCACCATCGATTTTCCATCTTTGTTCTTCGAAAATAGGAATATTTTCTTCAATACTTCGGTTGAGAAAGGTCCTCTTTTGAAGAGATCTGGACACTGTTTTTGGATATTCTCTAGGACTATCATATCTATGATATCAACAACAAACCTAAACAAAAGTATAGGAAATAGATAACCTTGTCGGATGCCAGAGCTTTTAGGAAACTTTGGGATAGGCTTCCATGCGGTAATGTGTTCATATTGTATAAGAACACAAATAGTGTATGCTTATCAATATATTCTGGGGCGCGTTGCTGCGAAGGTTGTTGAACGGAATGAATGGGTCCGCAGATTTTAATGTACCTCGCGTAAGACTGGGGCGCCTAGGCTCGAGCCACGTTTGTGACAGTTAACTAAATATAAAGATGCGGCATTCACAAGCCTTCTCCGACCGGACTGTTTTTCGTTATTCTTTATGATATGTCGTCATAAACCCCTGCAAGCAGCGTTAAGTAAGCGACCTAAAAATGTATAGTTCCAACAAGGATCAAGCCGATTCCTCTGTGAATATCACAGTGCGGGCACCCTTTTTGACAATATAAACTGCAGGCGTGGATCTCCAGTTGATTCTTACGACCCATTTACCAATAGGGAGCAAGGAAAATAGATACGCGTTGACTACGGATTTGCGGCTGACTATGCATTGGACGCCCTGAGCTGCCACCACTTTTCCCTGGGGCACACTGTCTATCGATATACGTACTTCAAAAGGCGGTTCCAATTTTTTCAAATATGCTGAAAGTTCCGGCTGCAGCGCAGAAAAAACTGCAGAGTTTTGCGTAAACATTTTGTTGCGTCAGTTTGTTTTGGTATCAGGGTGCAAAACGCCCATTCGCATTCATGCGCTTAGTGATATTAGTTTCCTGAAACTGGCCTGCAGGTTAACTGCTGTTTTGTGATGGTGTTAGTCGACCGACCGGCATAGCACTCACCTGTACAGGTGGACTGAAGTTTTTCAGCAGCTAGGTGTTTCCTGAAGGAGAAGAGGAATCTACATGTTTTGAAGCTACGGATGGTTCCAATTTTACTGTCCAGGGCTCCGTTGAGGATACGAAATCCGGCTGAGAAACGGTGGGTCATCAGCTGAATGGTCGCTGAGAGTATCAGCCGCAACGAACGAGCGATGAGCGGTCCAGTGTGACGTTATGTGCGTCCGTTGAGGCATTTTGTGCATTAGTCCTAGCTTTGCCATATCGCTCCAACTTCCAGCTTTCATTCAGCTGCTTCATCCTCGACATATTTCAGCCTAGGTATTCAACCAACGGTTTTGCTGCTTAGCTCGATTCTTTTCCGGTCCCTGCAAGCCATCGTCTTAAACAGAAGAACGGCTAAGGGTGCGCAATTGTACTAACCCTGCGCAACAGGTCCAGACCCATGACAGGTTTAATGTGCTGGTAGGAGTCAAAGTCCGCCGTGCTCCTATCCCGATCCCATTCAGGGACACCCATGACATCTTGTACTTGTTAGGTCACTTGGAGTGCAGCTGCGAACGACTGGCGGTGCTGCGCAGGAACCCCTCAGCGAGCTTAGGGGAGCCAGTACCAAAGAAACTCTGAACACAAGTACATGAAAGTGACCAGCAGAAGTGCGCGGGAGCACCAGCATATAAAGTTACAGGGGGTATTAACTAGTTGGAGGTCTCTCAAGCTCACGGTGATGGTATTCGGGGATGTCTTCGGATTCCGGCTACATTGCTGCTGCCGCTCAGGAGCGGCGGAAATGAAACAAGTTTCCGTACTCAGTCCGCACCCGGGTGCGGAAATAGTGCAGACGTTTCCGCGGCGTAGAACTTCGTGGCTGTGGATCGTCCACTGCAGGAAGTGTTTTGTATGTGGAGCTGCTGATAGAATTTAGATGGTCGTAACATCATCGGGGCACCATCCGGCACAGGTGGCGCGTCAGAAACGGGGACGACAGTAATGTACGAGGCCGTTGGATTGGTACATCTAAAAATAGGGAATTAATAGACTGAAACGTTTGTAGGTGCGGGATGAACGCAAGGTCTTTTTGGAGCTGATGGGCTTATGACTACGTTTGCAGACAAAGTGGTATCACCACTGGGACCATACTCCGATCCGTCTGTAAAATCAGACGGAAGCTGTTTGTTTTTACCGCAACTATCGTAATACGATTGATAAACCTACTGCTTGCGCTTAGATTCAAGTAAAACTCCACCATCGTGTTGCACTGCGGAGGAAGTATGCCCTGAGTCAATGAGTTCTTGTTGGGCGCGCAGTGAATCCGCAAAAGTTGCTAAAAAATTTTTAAGATGAACATGAGCTTACTACAGCGCCGGAACGCCTCCTACTTGCACTACTTTGGTGGACGGTTTCAGCAACCGCCTGACGTACTTTCGGAAATACCGCTGTCCTCGGAGAGCCTCTACGCTCAATACGAACGAATTTCGGGCGCATTGACGATTACTTGAAACAAAAAATCTCGTTTACAATTTTTGTACACGTAAACACACCAGGCATAAAGCATATCACAGTGAAACAAAACTCACTCTATAAGCCACACGTGAGGACAAGCAAGACCTTCCAGCGAATAATGGCGCTGCACACTAAAACAAAGCCATTTAAATCGGTCGACAGGTTACATTCCGTAGGCCCCCGGAAATGCAGGTCATTGTGGTTTTTTATTAATGCGAGACAAATAAAGAAGCTTTGATGCCACCTAAATGTCTCGATTCCCCTCAGCTTAAAAGTATTCCATTAGTGCACAAGTTCTGCATGGATTCCGCACAGGTTCTGCACCCATGCGCGGACGCGTGCTAACTGGGGAGCAACAATCAACGTGAAAATTACTGAAGGATAATGAGACTATACATTCCCTGCAATACCAGGGTTCATCGCACTTTTGGTCCACAATTCAAGCTGCCATCACCATCGGTTTATAACTGCCGAAAACATTCGGATTCAACCACTATTTTATTTGCCCCTCGGGGTACCATTTGTGGATAGTTGAACACGGGAAACCCGCGGACGTGCTACCTTTGCATCAGAAGCAAGAATGACTGTAGGAAGGCCTGTCGCAAAGTGTGAAACGGAAGTAGCCGAGTTGAGCTAGTGAAAGTGACTACGGATCCTCGCCGAATACCCCGCCCCAAAGACCCAACGCCTGAAGCTATTTGCATTTGGTCAAGCGCCCTGAGACGCGTTTCGTAGTCCACGGATTTAAGGCCCACAACCATTTTCGTAGCAGCTCCCTGGACAGGCTCAGTGAGGGTTACGTCCTTCGTGCGCCCTCAGTAGACCACTTGGTTGGCGTATTCAAGAAGCGGTCTGACGTACGCCCCATAGAGTATTTGGAAGCCCTTGCGAGTGATACGATAGAAGGTGCGCCAAACCATCCGTAGAACGGCGAAGGCCCTTTGGACCGATATCTCATGGTGCATTGAGAAGGGCATGTTTGAAGAGAGCCAGATACCCAAATCCTTTTTGGTATCTATCTTCGTGACGTCTTCTGGTCCATTCTCAACATACACTACATAGGCGTTCGATGAGTCTCTTCCAGATGACATATGGACGCAGTTTTCGTCATTCAGAGGAGGGTGCCATTTCAACGACCACTGTTTTGCAGCGTCTACATCCATTTGAAGGGCACTGGCATTTGTACTCCAGGATTTCAAGTCGTCCGCAAAAAGTAGACGTTGACTTGAAAGAACGTCTGAAAGGTCGTTGACGTATATCAGACGAAGCAGTGGCCCCAGAACGGAGCCTTGAGGAACTCCAATGGAGACAGGCGCTGGAGAAGGGTAGGTTGAGCCTACTTTCACTCGAAATGTTCTGTCTGATAGGAACGCCTTGATCCACAGTAGGATCTTCCCTTGAACCCCGTAAGACTCGAGTTTGTGGAGGAGCGGGACGTGTGGAACTCGATCGAATGCTTTTGAGAAGTCGAAAAATATGGCATCTGATTTAAGTCCTTCGTCCTTGGCTTGGGTTAAGCTGTCCATAAATACGAGCATGTTCGTCACACAAGAACGGTTTGGGGGGAATCCGTGTTGAACTGGGGGTATCAAGTTTTTAGAGGTAAGGCGGTCTAGGATGGCTCGCTTCAGAATGCGTTCCATCACTTTGCATGGCACGCTAGTGAGGCTTATGGGCCTATGGCTGCCAGGCGATAATCGGTCACCAGTTTTGTAGATTGGTGTGACAATCGCTTCCTTCCAAGCTGAGGGAAGGTGGCCTTCGTCAAGCGACTGACGAAACACCGGGTAGCAATGATTTGCCAGTGTGTATGACGTTTCCCTCAGGATCGTTGGATGGACTTCGTCGGGCCTCAACGCGCAGAACGGGTTGATCTTGTGCAAGAGTTGACGAACGTCCTCCACCGTGAAGGCCAAATCGGTTGGAAGCCGTTCGTAGTTACGCCTTGACAAAGTTGGGCGTGACGAGGACGATGGGGCTGAATATAGGAACTGCATAGTGTTATCTGTAGACCTCAGATACCACTATTGGGTCACTCGTAGGTTGCCCGTTCCCGTCCCTCGAGGAGAACGCGGATGGCCTGTTTCTGCGGCGATGTCTCATATATTTAAACAGCACATTTCTGTTTTTCCGGGCGAGGTCCAGAATGGTGGCTTTTTTCTCATTTCGTGTAGTAGCTGCGTGGAATAACTTTCCTCCGACAGTTGTCCACGCTCCTTCTAGAACCCATTTCAAAACACTATTAGACACTTTTCTATGCGAGTCCTCGTGCTGGCAAAATTACTGCTCCGCACTGAGAACTTAAAGAGCAGTGCTACACCCTTTTTTCGCTTGTGCCTTTCAGGTGAACGACAACCGCAGAACGACAAGAACACAACCAACCCGGGAAACTTGGACAAAAGCCTCGATCCTGTGTATCAATCCGTGAATCCGTGAATCCGTGAATCCAGTAACAGACCCGGTCCGAGAGCTCCTGACGTACGCGTAGTTGTTCCATCACCGCATCCACATATTAAACGATGTTCACCAGATAAAAAATCTACTCGACCGGTATTTACGAGATGCCGGTCATTCAAGGAGAAACAGTCGTGTTAGATACACAAGCTCTCGTCGAATTGTTTGGCTGCGCTGATTTTTGAGGTCAAAGGGACCTAAACTTCCGAAGTGGTTATCCGTTTTCGGGGGATGTAGCGTCCTTCATTGCGGAGCACCATGGAGCGATTTCACATGATAGAATTGCCTAAATCCTTTGGAAGCGGACCCGAAATGCGTTTATTTGGAGCCAGTTCTGATATCCACGAGAAGGTATGGGGTTTTGAGGGTATTTCCTTTTATTGTTTACGAAGGTACATAAACTTCAGGATCTCCAGTGTTTTATATTGAATGACGGGGAAATTCTCGAGTATCTTCGATGACAGTGATTTTATGGGAAAGTTAATATCGTTTAAGTGACTGACATATCACGAAATCCGAAGCGAGGCGCACGAATTGCAAGTTTACATTAGTTAAGGCGCCTCTATTGAAGTGCCGAAACTGTTGACACTGTTCTTGCCATCGAATCAAAGCTATGTGTGGACTGGAAAATGACATCTGTCATACCAGTTCACCCAGACAGGTGCAGAGAAGACATGTATGACTATCGGCACACAGACTTCACTTCTGGGGTAATGCGAGATAATATTGTCTGTTGTCTAAACGGATTTCGGTCGATCAGTGCCAGCCAGTAGCGGTTTGTAGAAAAGCGTTACTATACGATTAGCCTACTCTGTTTTATGGATGCAAACAGCGGCAAGAACTATGGAACCTGTTAGACTGGCTTCAGAATAGCCTTCGGCACACTGGATCGGAGATTGCTGAGATTAATGTCATTTAGGGAAAATAGATCAACAAGTAACTGTTTAAAAGTATTTTTAATTGGACAATATCCTGTTTTTGAAATGGAAGGGCTAAATCAACACCTGGATTTTCCGAAAGCTGGGCCCCAACTAGCTTGGTACTTGGGAAATCCGTGTTCGTGGGCGAATTAACTAGAGCCACATATACTCCCCATGACATGATCGCAAATGACGTGAATGTACTCTATAACCCACGGATGCAGGATATCAGGAGGATTTATGCTGTCTCGAAAAACAAAAGACAGGCTGGAATTTTCCACTCATTGTTACAAAGTCTCAGACCTTGAGTAAAGATGAAGAAGCATTTCTTAATACCCCCCTTAACTCGAGTGCAGGCATGTTGGCACAAGCAATAATCAGTCTCGAGATCTTTCGTGAAGGTCACACTTACAATGTCTTGAAGCTACAGAAGAAGTCACTTGGGTTTGACATTGGTAGATCTGAAGTACTTTCACTCATTTTGAAGACATTTATGTCCATTTGGAAAATGCGTTTCAGGTGCGGGTTCTTAAGGACATCGCCGCCATTTATACAGTCCAGTGACGCATTACGAGGCCTCTTCTAAATCTGAGTATAAAAAGCAATGAAGCTGGGTTGGCTAAACTCAGTGTCCTTCCGTTGGAACACAGAAAGCTTTAGGATAAACTTGTGGATATGCTGAGCATAAGGAAGAGCTTATCCGATGCAGGAGCTGAAGCATCATCTAGGAAGAGCATCCATATGGGACTAGAAATCAATGTGCCTATTGCTTCGAAAGAAGGCACGTTTGCTGTTAATACTTTGCTAATGGAGGGCCGATCGCTGAAGCTAGCCTTCTGAAGAAGCCATTTATCTTGGCATCCATTAATACGTGTTAGTCTGCGATTTTCTCTAAGCAGTGTGGGAGATCAGTGTTTCGACTAATGCCGGGAAATCAAGGTTCCTTATGGCTTTTTGTATTGTTTTATGAAATGTCCACATGTTATACTTTTGTTGACATTATTTTATCATACATCTGTAGCCTCTCCGCTCGCACTTTCCCATGTTGACTTCCTTTTCCCTGATTACCACTATGCTCTGTTTTATATGGCTCAGGAGAGAAGGTTGCAAGCATTACGTACTGTATTGACCCAACATGAAAACCAAAAATGCCCCGAATAACTGAAAACGCATGCCTAAGCGTGATGGCATTCATTCGTACGCAAAAATAAAATCCCTATCTGAATACACATGGATTACTTTACTGTAGCATTACATGTTACAGTTTTCAAGTGTGAGAGGCTGGACGATATTTAGCCTTGCTCTGACGCCGTAACATCTAAATTGAGATGAGATGAATTTTGATCCGCAGCATAGTGAAGAAACACTAATGGAGATGTGCAGGGAATTGAGAAGCAATATTCACCGTGATGGAGCAATTAACTAAATATTCCAATTCTGGTTTTAGGTGGTTGACTTCAATAGACAGTCAGTTCCTACAATTTTTTTTCTGTACAATTAAAAATGCAGCGCAAGTAATTGTTCAAACTGTTAAACGCTTTGGCCAACTTAAAGATTGTTCACTTATTTGCGCTAGTCGACCAGATTGTAACGTTTACATGCCCTTACGCCCCTCGTTATGAAGTTTGCCTTTCTCTCACTTTTTTGCATAAACGTTTTTATGCCACCGTCTGGAGCCATGACTGTGATTCTGAACTGTTAGTCTGATTGATTAATAACCAACTACGTTGGCGTGTTTACTTATCAGGTGCACGGCAACCAACCTAACGGTTCGTAAGCGATGCAAATACGCAGCCTGGTTGACTTAAATAATGTGTGTGGGCATTTTTGCCCATCAGAATGCCATTAAGTATCGGAAAATAAAGCTGTAGATGGTCGCACAACGTTAATTCGATTTTGTTTAACTCGGGGGCCTTCAAGGTTGAACTGAGCAGGTTGTTAATGATTTTCCATTCTGCATAAAGTTCAAGTGCGCAAATCAGCGGAAACATCTCAAATAGAACTTGTTCAACGACTGGCCCACAATGGAATATGTGAGTTCATAGATTCAAGCTGTACTGAATGCTGTCCGAGACTCAACCTATACACTGTTTGTTATAGACAGCCAAGGATAAATGTGATTTTTGGTCTCACAGGTATACGGCCGTAGTTAATTCACGGGTTATTTAAGTTCTTTAAGCGGGATAGAGTAACGCATGCAAGACGGTAACCGCAGAAGTTAAATGGAAGTCAGCTCAACCGTGCCAGGTGGCTAGGCGTCCTTCCTCCGTTTTGTTCACTTATCTACAACTAGACCTTAAAGTAAATAACGGTTGTACGCCAGCAAAGCACCGTCAACAATTATGCTAACCGCTACACTGATGACATCTATCTGCCTATGTTTAGCCAAGCAAGTTTGGACATGTAGAACTTTTCCTATTGCTCAAAAAGCAAGCTGATTTTTAGTATTCTAATAAAAGTTGATGTAGCGGTATATGCCAACGGATCCAGAGGAATCGTTTATCTTTGTCAGATTCCGGTCTCGTGTTATTTTTATCCCTTTCGCCACCCTTTGTCTGCACTCCGATATCCTAAACCACATCTTGTTCTGCTAGAGTCGGCATTTATTACGACACGACAACCTTCTTAAGAATTAGTCAGTCAGAGAGGATGAAAGAGTAGATGAATTGCTCCCAGTTAGACACCAGAAACGAGCATTTGCTTACGACGAAAGGTGATTTTCTCTGGCTCTCTCCGGTTTTCTACTGTATTCCTTAATTTTCACTGCTGTCCACATCTTAAAATTGTTTGTGGAGTGTCGTCAATTTGGTACGTTTGGATCTTAGTCACCTGCATTTAACAAAATGACCTGAAGTGTGCTCCAACCAAATAGTTGTACAAAAATAGCGGTACAGGCGAGGAGAGCTCAAAATTTGTTTTCTCATGCATAAATAGTTTGGTATGGAAATTAGCCACATGAGGATATAATTTTAAACAATAGAGATACATATCGTGATCTAGCTTAAACGTGACCCAGGGTCATTGGCCTGTGGTAGTTTCGCAAATCCTAGCTGTTCGTATGACATAGACAGTAGATAACTAGCGCGATGATAGGAAGTAAATTTTGATTCTTACGGTACATATGGAAGACGATGCTCCCTATTTCCTGCGAAACATTTTACATCCGACACTTATCACAGGTCACCTGAGTCAGAGTTATTTGACTGTAACGGTCGGTAGCGCACCAGGCAAAAGAAACTAATCGGTAGGCCCGACCTTACAAAACAAAACCTACAAAACACACTAGTAGTGCCGGCACATGTGTTTCGTTCTAGAAGGAGGTCATTCAGCCTTCCAGTAGGCGAGTAAGCAACTCTTAGATACTGTGCTCGAACAACTTGTCTTGTCACCGCTTGAGGGATTCCGGTGAGCTAGTTGCATAGTTCATTTATTCATCAAGCATCCCAAGATGTTCAGTAAATAAAAGAAGTGTTGTCGGTTGGAGAAAATGACCATGTTATCATAAAAACCGTTATCAGCAAGTTTGGTAAGAACAGCTAACGTCAAAAATGTCCACTCAAACCCTAGGAAGTATAACTTAACTCTGTGGTAAAGAAGGGATGAACTGAAACGCCCCAGTAGAAATAAAACTCGTACGGACATTTGTATGTCCTTTATTTACAGTATTTACCAGAAGACCAGAAAGGAAGTTTACAAAAGCTAAGGGAACTCGAGTGCATCATTTGACGGCAATGTATTGTGATAGTGTAGTGAGCTAGAAGTAGCTCAGCGGTTAGGGCGCGAACTTTCTGACCGAAAGGTTCGCGGTTCGAACCTAATGTTTGCATCTCGACAGCTCCTGTTTAGACTTGGGAAACCTGGCATCATCTTAGTATTTGTGTTTTCTTTGAGAGGTATGGCAGCTGGACTACGAAAGGTCATTACGCCTGGAGGAATGTGGTGTGAAACAACCGATAAGGCGGTGACGAGTTTGAGAGCTTGAATAAAAACGTTGCAGCGCTTAGGAGGGAAGGCTGTATAAAATATTGTCAGCTAGGAAGTTTTTGGAAGATTTTTTTACTTTCTCCTGCTATTTTACGTAGAACAACTGCAAGCCTAAAATAATTCACGCGATTACCGTGACTTAACGGTTGATCGTAATCGGGGCAACAGTAAATGTACTGTCCTCGGGATATCCATTCTTCTTCAACATGAAAACCAGCTCGGCAGGCTTGTATAAGTTCACCTGCGGTGTGACATCAAGTAGTCACCAGGGTGCATTCGGCAAGGTAAGGCGCGCTTTGACAAAAGCTCTTTTGCGTACTTTCTCAAAGACCGCCGGTTGGAATTATTTACTTACTACCTGTCATCCGGCCGAGGGGAAATGAACAACTGAAGCTTTTTAATTTTCACACTTGATACTTTTGAAAGAGCTTGGTAATGAATGGATCACTTTTCAACGACAAATTTAAAAAAACATCCAAGGTCATTTAGGCAGCAAAATAAGAAGGCTGTTGTTGATTTGGTCAGGTGTTTTATTGAGAATCAACCTTACAGTGTAAAACGCAGTTCGAGTAGCTCTGGGGTGCAAAAAACACTATGATCTTCGTTCAGTATATACCACAAGTGAAATTCAAGCGCATAAAACCTGTTTCCATGACATCATGGACTTCGGCCGCATACTTATTAAGTTCACTGATTACTTGAACTGTAGCGCAAAGCCATTTTAGGGCATCAGCTGTTGGTCCTGTACTAGGTAATCATTAAATAGTATCCCAATCCAAGGTACATCATGCCGACAGCAAAAAGCACTTCTATTTTCCTATAACGTGGCCTGTAAGTCGAGTAGCATAATTAAAAAAAAATGAAACCAATCCACTCCATTGTTGCTATACGATCAGTTGATTGTTTCTATGAGTGGAACAATCGCAACTTGGTTACACTTAAGGAAGAGCAGCATCCAGAGGGGAGGAAGGTTAAAGGGTTCCAAGGAGTCTGGAATCGGAGGTCACTCTTATGGCGGGTTTGGAGTTACACTTAAATGCAACTGTAAAATATACATTCTGAGTTTCTCCGAACTATCAACCAACGTAGTGATTTCCAAGCAGGTTAGGTGTACCAGTAAGAATGGTCGAAGGCTTGGAGAAATTCATAAGTACCGCCACACTGCGGAGCATGTATACAAGGCAGCTCAATTTTGTCATACGTCATCGGTCTACGTACAAATACATATATATATATATATATATATATAATTTATATAGCTGTCTGTAGTTTCGGATAAACATGGTTAGATAAATTTGGGAAGGCTGATCGTGACAACTTTTGGAGCTTTTAGGGTTTGGTGCCACTTCCGTGTGGCACACTTCTGTAACAACTCCTTTAAGATTTCCGACTAAAAAGACAGGAACGCGCCTTTAGAAACTGGCGTATTGGCATCGGATCGAAGGTTAAAAAGCACAGGTGGAATGGTGTTCAGGGATATGTGAAGCCAAGAATTAGAGGAAATTGAGTTTTTTAGATTTCTGGGTACGGATAGTGTGTGCATTGATTACGTTGAAAATATCTGTGGCATAAAATTACCTCAGTTGTTTGCGTGTCTCCTCTAGAGAGAGGAAAACCTTGTTGCAACCGCATCCAATCCATCATTTTCTTGCCACGATTCAGAGACTGAACATGCTGGGGTCTCCGAGTTGATCCTATGAGATCCGGTACCGCAGATATTACCTAGCATCTTGAGTACGATCAGCCTTTGCTGTATGTCATTCTAATGGTGTGCAAACAAGATCTTTCCTCACATTCGTAATAGTCATTGTAATGGGCGAAGTAAGTTGTGTGCATTCCTGGCGGTAGTTCATTTCCGCGGGGACTGCTGTACATAGATTAGAAACTTTCACAGTGGATATCTGAAAGTGCATTGCTGCCCATTACATGTAAATGTATCATGACCAGATACATGAACCAGGCGGACTTTAACTTACAGATGCATCCGTCTGAGGCGACCATTTCAATGAACTGACCAAGGCGGCTTTTACTACCAGGTGGTCCCTTCTGGGAGGAAGACGTCGTGTGGAATGAGATTCTAGGAGATGAGCTTCCCTATAGGAGGGTGATCGCACTAAACACTGTTTTGGTCGTTGTAAGGCGCGTCTTCCTGACACTTGCCACTATGGTCGTTGGCTTGTTCGCTGAGCTGGGCAGTTTGATTGCATACGTTTCATCACCAATCGAGGTGACATCATCAGTGCGTTGGTGGTTGTGCACAACCACCAACCCACCGCTACGCACCACTACGCTCCCCAATAAAGCACTGATGATGTCACCTCGATTGGTGATGAGACGTATACAATCAAATTGCCCAGCTCAGCGAAGAAGCCAACGACCATCTACGCTACCTGAGCTACCAACATTTTCCTCTATAGAAAACTTGCCACTATTTCGTTCGTCAACTATTTCAGCTCCAAAACGAATATTGGGAATGCTACGTTAATTTGCATCGATTTATCCAGTCGACAACGTCTTTGGTTGCTACGCTCCTTAGAAAAGTACAACAATACAAGCATGCTGAACTCCAAGCGTTGAAATTCAAACTGACTGATACGCTGCATCAAGTCCAGGTATGTGCATTATATTTTTGAAAGAGTATGTAGCTATCTTTTCAGGTTTGGGGTGTATCGTCCAGCTCACTCTCGATGCAGCATATATTATGGTACATGGAAAGCAGCGTAGGTAGCAGCTTGATAAGACTGCATGTAGGACGAGCACTTGGGACCCTGAGGTACTTTGTCCCTCAAGGCCATTCCGATGAACTTATCTGCTTCTATCAACCGCTGAATGCCATGCAGGGAATGCGAGACCCATATTTGTTTTTTAGCAACCTCACTTCCCTTGACTACTTCCCATTAGATTTAGTAGATATTCTGGGGTTCGGCATTATTATGGAGGATATGATTCAGCCTCCAATGGCACACTGAAACTAATACCAAGTTGAACAACACGACTTTTAATTTCGTGTTTAGTGTTTTTGACTAGCTGCAGTGTATTCATCCCAAAAATAACCTCAAAAGAGTGAATCCCTTCAAGAAGGCAAGCGGATTATCCGGTTATCCATAGTGACAGCGTACAAAGAAAGGTTTGTAGGTATGCGGTGTATGCTAGTATGTGAGGTGTGAACTCTATTCATTACATAGTATGTTTTTCCTGCTGCCGGCTAAGGTGGACCTGGGAAGCTAATAGGTAGAGTACTGAGAGAGTAAAATAAGTAAACACGTGAATAGTGTCCAACCGTGAGACCATGAAACTCAGTACAGTAGTCATTTTTTGCCAGTGGAGTCGGAACATAAATCAAGTGACCCGAGAAGAGTACATGCGCAAAACCGCAACTGACCGGTCGCAACACACCGTTTGTCTGTTTTGTCAACTGCTTGTCTTAAATTTTGCGGTGAAGCAGAATAGAGAAGCCAAAATTCTATGTCACAAGTTCCTATGACCAGAATATCTGTGGTCTAGGCGATGCAGTGTTGATTCACTCCATAGTGCGGGCTACGGAGTGGTGACACCAGCCCATCGAAGCTGGTCATAGGCGGCAGTTCATGCTGCGGTTGCTCAAGGACTATTGACAACTTCGGATTTTGGGTGAGCCGGTTTGTTCTTCGAAACAAGTGTCTTCGTCCTATCAACAGTCTTCCTCTCTGCGTTCAGTCCACCTTTCACAGTCCGCTAATTTCTCCCTTTCTGATGTCCAACAATTCATTTTTTTGGTGCTCAATTTGACAGGCTCTTAATTGAATCTACCAGACACTCGGTATGTAGCAGGGAAACCGCGAATTTCCTTCATTTGTATGGCCTAGACGCACTTTTCCAGAATAATTTTCCCTTAAAAATGACGGTATCAGACAACATTTTAACTTTAGCGTTTGTACTTTTTATAACGTCTATAGTATTCTTAAACTGAATATGCTACACAAAGTCAGCCTCATGCCTCATTTGGGACGACATTCAAGATGGAGAGGGATAATTCAGTACTACTCAGAAGGTCAGTGAAAACTCTTGCCAGCACTCAGCCGCTTTTGCCATACCTGGGGCTCATCAGGTGGGCTCAAGTGATGTATCTCCATCAAATTGCTTTTAGCTAAGTCTCCCGAGTGTTTGTTGCAATACATGTACAATTTGGTCTTCAGGTAGAAAATAAAGTTGATGAGGATTCGGGAACTAGGCCTACGTGATTAGCCACAAGAATGATGAATGGATTGATAGCAAACACGAGGTTTATGAAAATATGGGTAATGTGCTTAATTCCGACTAGGAGGTTGGCAACGCATGAGTTTTATTTTCGGTTTCTCTCACCATTCCTAATATGCCGAAACGGGTGATTTAAAACCATGTTAAACATTTTAGTCAGAGCAAAATCCTAGGATCGTTTAACTGTGGCACCCCTTTGATGGATGACTGTCACGCATTATGGTGGATGCGCAGAGGACCAATCGATAATTCGGGGGTTGAGTTCACTTGTGGTCAAGTAAAGCGTGCATAAGATTAACATCCGTTTGTTGATTGTACGGTGGTGTTTTTTGTTGATGGACGATTTAATCCGCATTTCGAGGCAAATACATGAAATTTTTGTCCATACTTTTGAAACAAAGCTCAGAAATTGACACAGCACACTAAATAAAGGTTTGCTGAAGTTTCTTCCACTGCCTGGTTTTTTTATAAGCTGGCCAGGTTAGTGTTTTCTTCGAGTTTCTAGCTAACTTACGTTCCACTTGGATACCAAATTGTACGCAACTGGCAAATCATGATCATATGAAAATAAGGTTCATATTAACTGAAGAACCAACTGAATCCCGGTGGAATCTTCCGTTTGTAGCACCCTCATACTGCTGCACAGAGGACGCCTCAAGTGCTTGGGCCTGTTTACGTGCACCAAATAACAGCAGCACCGTTTGATATTCTCAACAAATATGGATATATAAGGAAATCCTTGAGAAACAGCTCATGTCCGCTATTTGCAATATGTCTCTATTTCAGAGTCTGATACAGAAATTACTAGAAATCCAAGGCAATATCACCCGCTTTGACCGCGAATACTGCAGCTTGGACTTGTTTCTCTCCTCAACTTTCCCTCGCCAGCGGTGGCTCATTACACCACGTCCAATTCAAAATACACCTGTGGTAAATGGAAGCCCTCATCGGGAGGAAGAGGTACGAACTTTTATCTCAGATTTTGGCGGTCATTTAGACGGTTTTCTGTGAATAATTCATCACTATGTCTGTACCTATCGACATCCGTCCAATGGTTTCCCAAAAATGGATAAGCCCCGTTCTTTGTGCGGATACATCTTCCGTCAACTTTCATTTACATGGTTTATGGGTAATAATCACTTTCAAGAGATCTGAGAAAATGTATTTCTTATATTGGTAAATCGTGCGTTTCGGTCCAAGAAATTTATCGCGTCTAGATGGAGCACACTACCCATAGGGTTGCTGAAAACTCTTCGACAGCCCACAACCGGTTTCTCCCTTCTTGGGGCTCCTCACGTAGACGCACCCCTTGAATTTTCGTAAGCCGCGTCTACCACCTGAACCAAAAACTGGACACAACTCACGAATCACACTCATTTGCGCATCAGTCCGGTTTCGACCGGAGACAGCTCGATCCAGCCCCTAGAAGGGCAAAACTGGTGAACCAGTGAGTGCGGCATTGGGTGTATTCTTCTACTGCCCTCGCACCACCACATAGTCCGGCAACAGAACAATTTACGTCAAATAGAAACGTGGGCTTAACTGGCTTGGTGAGAAAATGCATGACATCCTGACATGAGTGATGTCGGTTGGGCTTGCCGGAGGCCGCTTCTTTGTTTCTCAAAGATTGTAACTTAACTGTAAGGATCATTGGGCAGGGCAAGACGAAAGTAGACTTTTAGGGTCAAGTAAAACGGATCCTAGCACAAGGCCAGCTGGAATACCAGCACTTCAATGAGCAGAATCACCCGTTTTGGATACAAGCGTACACCCTTTCTCTACACATAACCGAACTCTCTGGGTAGACGGCACTGCAGCCGCGAGATGGCTCAGTGGTTAGACCCGTGGTTCGAACCCGACCTCTGCATCTCGACTTTCCCTGTCTAGGCTTAGGCAACCTGGCAGTATCCCAGCCCTCCTGGTTCCTTCGGGTGACATGGCAGCTAGGCACCGAATGGGTGTTACAGCTGAACGATTATATTTATTTATTTTTACCACCGCAGCCGCGAAGATACAGGAGGCCAAATTATCCACTTTGAAGTGGCCATCTTTGTAAGACTATACTTCGTCAACAGACTTACGCTATTGACACCTAAAATCTTTGGGTACGTCAGATTTCATGTCTAATGTTCTGTACTTTGATGAAATCAGTCAGTTTAACCGCATCGACCTCCGATTGATCTGACGAGAACAAATGATACTACCAACACGTGAACACAGTTCACTTTTCTTCCTGTTTGACTTCTGATGTGTAGTTTCGATTTTGGCCTTTGTTCGTTTATTGATTTCACATTCCCAGAGTAACTTGAGACGTGTCGTAAAGATATATGTGCGCTGAATTTTATGCAATTTTATGTACGTTGTAAAGATCAACTTTACTCATTCCCTTTAGTCAGAAAGGTCTAGCAGCCAAATAATACTAGGCTGATTGAAACCTCCCTCGGCAAATTTATCCAAGTGAGACGGAAGAAAGCGCGTCTGACCTTTCCTGTGGATCAATCTCTGTCCATAAGATTACGCAGATTACAACAGATACTGTTGTTAGGTGAAAGGTTCTTCTTTGTACGGCTATCAGCAAAGCGGCTACTTCGAAGTGACAGTCGGGATTGAATGTTGCCATGATCCAGGGCATCGCAATGACCAGAACTTTGTTCCTCAGGCTCAACTTTGCCAGAAATACCGACGGAGACCGTCAGACGAAGATCAACCAGCACCCGTACAAACAGGTGTTCCAAGGGTAAGGTTATACTGCAGGCTGAGATAGATTTTGAAGTCAGCAGTGCTATTATTCAAGACGAGGAACACTTTCATACGTATGGAAACAAAAGAGGAAAAGACGATTCGGAAAGTGTAGACCCTAAAGATTGCACACTCATGGATTAGTGGTGACGATGACCACCAGTCAATTATTCAACACAGTCGACTGACACTTAAAGGCAGCTGGGAATCTCATGTGGCTTCTGTTGCATCTAGTTTGCGCATAAGCACTAAGAATTTGGTAATCTTACTTCCCGCCTTGCTTAACTGAGCAAGTGTCCTTTTGTCCAGATGACTTAGACTCAGACTCCGAAATGGACTGTCCAAGGAAACCCGTTACCTATTGAGTCAGAATTATAAGTCAAAGGCCCAGGGCGTGATCTTACAACCAAACTCATCCTATGGCAATTGCAACCAACACATTCTGTCACCACGACAATGACCTAGCTGACAGATCTGATTACATTGCATCTCTTTCAATTACTTTTTCAGCACTGGATGTTTCTTTTTTTCTGTACTAACCCTATTCGGATCACGTCGAAAACCACTGGTATATGAATCTTCGTGATTTTAAAAGACTTCCTGTCTACCTCCAGTAACACAATTACAGCTATTCGCCATAATTCGCTCTGCCCATTGAGCAACCCTATATTCATTTTGAAGGCATGTTAAAAGGAAGTTTCCGTTTGGAAGCTGTCACGGAGAACGCTAATGCCCCATGTCCTTTGATGCTTTTGGCCAATTTTTTATTTCTCTCAGATGCTGTCTATTAGTAAATCTGTGTCTTTGTTTTTTAATTACTTTGACAGACCGCCTCCACCGGCACTTTGATTGACGCATTGGATCTGACTGGCAACGGTAAACCCAAGAGGATCTCCCGGAAAAAGATCAACTCTGGTTTAGATGCTACTGCAAACTCGCTGAACAAACGATATTCCGCACCGTTGGGATACGCTGAAGTGCAGCAAGCGCTAGCGTCCAGGTTTGTGCATTTTCAAAGCGAGTAAGTATACAACTGCAAAGATGAGGTGACGAGTTTTTTCTATTCCCAGAGACGATTTCCACAAAAAATTACTTGTTTTATCTTGAGAGTCATCCTGAATTTTCCAACTGCGTTAACAGCACCACTGTTATGTTCCTTAACTGAGAATTCCTCTTGTCCATAGTCTTCTTGAACTTTTATTATACCCTACTCGCTTAAACATTTGTTGAAGTCCAGGAAAGGCACACCGCATCTTAGAAATCAATAAGATGCGTTTGCCTCAGCGTGACCGAAGTTTGGATTATCTTTAAATAACCGCCCCTCATGTCGCCCACTGCTCGCGGCACCAGTAGCCAAAGTTGATATCCACGAAGAACTACTACGAGAATATCTGTCAGTAAAAATATGACTAGTTGTCTCCCTTAGAGTGTTCACAGAGCTAGAGAACCTGCAGAGATGTACAGGTTTGTGTTTTTTCACAGTATCAAACAAGTACTCCTTTCAGTATGCCGCGAAAGGTCATTCCCCCTTTCAGGTTTTACGGACCTGAAGTGCGATATTCCAAATAATTAGAAAAATACTCAAGGGAAGTACAGCGAAGTAATTTGACCTATCAATACCGCACAATTTGGCTTTCAGAAAAAAAGTAGTGGAAGAAGAGTGAATGTTATCCGGATATTTCTTTAGTGAGACAATTGTGGTAGTGCTTTCATGACTACTTACTGGAAGCGCGAAGCGGCACTTGAAAGAGAACAATGCATGTCAATCTCAGCCTCCTATTCTCTTCACTGAAGTATTTAACCGACACAAAAAGCTAGAGTTTCAAAAGAACATTCGCACAAATAAGTTCAGTGTACTGATAGCCGCCTCTGCCAATTAAAGTTACTTAAAATACTTCCCCGATTGTTTCCGTTCAAAAGCTACGATCATCAGTGAACGAGACTACGCTTGAGTACAAGCAAACGAAGCACAATGAAGGTCATGTGAGAGTCGAGACTAACAGACCACTCAATTAATTTTTGGCTTACGATTTTGAGGCTGTCTGACCAAGCCAACGGTTCCGTAGGCTACAGACAGCAGGTGTGGGGTTTGCTTCTACATATATGAGGTGGGGGGGAGACAAAAGCACCAAAAAAGTATCTACCACCGCCACTATCATTTAACTCACCGATTTAGCACTTCACTTCTGGACAAAAACGAGATATGAATGAGGTTTCCCCAGAAGGCGATCAGTTTTCACAGAAACATGGAATAGGGAAAATTGCTAAAAAGAACTTTGAGAGGATACTTGCCAAAACAGTAACCATCCGGTTGCACT
>SJOL01009565.1:567331-580331 GCA_004794785.1 Opisthorchis felineus | reverse complement strand
ATATTATATATATATATATATATATATAATGTCTACTGACAGTTTCGATGGGACAAAGGCAAACAGAATGAAAAAAAGTGAATGCGAAATCCCTGCCTTAGAGTTTAGACAGAGGAGTGGTATTCAGTCGTGAATGACTAGTCCACGGCTGTTTTGTCGACTGTTTTGTCGGGTCTCTTACTATTTATATATCGGAACTAAACAAATTCTTAACGAGGTATTTTGGTGATAGATCCAGTTATTTTCCTATAAACTGCGTAGGACACCACAATCTACGCTGGCCCGGTCATCTGCCTCGCACTTCCAGTAGGCATCTACCGAGACAAACACTGTCTTCTAAGCCAAACTAAGAAGTGAGCGAAGTATGACGTGACAGGAAAGTTCGAGTGCTTTTGGTGCTATCTCTCACTCAAGACGGGATACACGTGATCTCCGTGTTTGGGAGGAGGGGTTGCAAAATGTGGTCGCTGAATGATGTCAGTTGCATTCAGGCGGCAGTCTCCATCCACGTTGTCTCAGTTATTGCTTGTGGGCGTAGACAGTTCGGGTGTTTGCGGTGGGCTGGCGCTAGGTATTTATGTTCTCCCTGTCTTGCTTTGTCTTCCATATGAAGCTGAACCTAATAAACTGACTTGGTTGTGCGGAGGTTGAGCACCAATATCCTTATACCAGTATCCTAGCCAATGACGATGACGGAAAAATATTTGTTGGGCTTTAAGTTTTTGAACAGTGTACATGTAAAGCATATAGAACATTACCTTCTGTAACTTTTCTAATAGCTTTATTACGGGCAGCTGATCAGGTGGCTGTTAATCTGTTTGTCGAGCTTGGCAATTAGCTTGCAAACGTTTCGTCACTAATCGGCGAGGCAGTATCAGTGCGCGGTTCGGTCCCAACCAGCTGGCTCTAGTTGACCCAAACTCACATTGATGCTGCCAACTCGAATGGCGACGAAACACTTGCAATTCCGACTGCAAATCTAGCACTGGGCAACTAAACCGGTCGTCCGACGTTGAAACACTAATGTTTTAACGCTGGTGTTGCTAACAATGATGGCCACGAAAATGACGATGATTTGGCGGGTATTTATAATACATATGCCTTAATCCATAGGAAAAGCAACTAGATACTTCGTAAGCCTGTAAGCTCTGGTATTGAAGTCTGTTGACTTCATTTCATTGAGTATGAATGCTTTAACTCAAACACTCAAAAGCAAAATTGATATTTTCGAAAGCAGATATCATGATATTCTACCCAAAGCCTTTGGATTTGGCGTCTTCGGATCCGTCCACGGAAATGAACTTGGAAGACGTCTCCAAGTAGATAGAGTTTTGCAGGGCACTGATAGTCCGGGGGTTATCACCACTCTGAAAACACGGAGCATGTCAGTTATTAGCTTCTTCATTCTGTGAACAACATGTTTAGTGCAGTAGTTTCTTATCAAAGAGACGGTCGGAAGAGAACGAGTTGATTCGATCGAAGAGACCGCAACTTATAGAAATAATCCTGATGACACACTGAATAACTCAGTGGATGCAGTTAGTACAAACGACGTATAGAAACAACGGATCCAGGGTACCATTTTCCGAAGACTTGGGTTTCGGGACCTCATCGCCAGGCCCGTCGAGATAAAGCAGGCGGAAACAGGTTCAACTGGGTTGTATCAAGTAAGTGGTGTTAAGTAGTCCCATCTCGCTGTTGAAAATGACCTTTATCCCTTTTTTGTTTCCATACAGATACTGGAATTTTGTCTCTAGGTTGAAAAATACGATTTCTAATGTATCATATCCGTTGTACAATTATCCTAGGATTGGGCGTGGACAGCCTCTGTATAAACACAATGAACTATACGTAGATCAGATGTTAAGGTCTGCGTTCCAAATGAACAGTATCCAAATTTTACCATCGCGTCAGCTCCAGGGTGCATCGGAAAACCACACGTTCCATCAAGTTCTTTGCAGAACTATGTGTTTGCTGACGAACACTATTTTTCAAAGCAGGATTCTTGCTTGTTCCCTTGGGTTCATGGATTGTACTCTACTTCGCATCATATAATCCCACAGGAAAGTAGTCCCAATCAAACGGCATTCTTCGAGAATCTCATTGAATACATGACAAGCGAACCTGTACAAGTTCTGGCACGTCAATTAACAATGTGGCGCCTGGTGCAAGACCCTTGCTCTGCCAAAAAAAGTCGAGCTGAAGACAGAATGACTCACCAACTCCAAATGATCTTTACAAGATTACGAACTATGAACGGGACTGGTAAAGGTAACTGACTGATCTCCACTTTGCCCCCAAAAGTGTTTCACCGTCGTTACTTGCTGAAGGGGTCACATTCTTTTCCGTTTAATTGTCCATGGTGGGGCATCTGAAGAATTGGATGAGGTAAAGCTGGCATCATTCTTGTATGAACTTTGTTCATATCCAGATATCGGAGCAATGTCCAGTCCGTATCACAGAGAAGGAAATCCGCTTGAGTATTTATCTTATACTAGATTATCATCAGCATTGCATGGCCTGACCTACAAAACGAACATTTCTGAGAGCACGCGCGCAGTCACACCGGAGTGCGTGCACTTGATCTCATCATTATAGACGGCCGCTCACTCTGTGTACGATTCTATCTTTGTCACAACTTCCGTAGCTGTCATGAAATACAAACCCAAATGAAGTCGCCGCCACTTCCTCAAGTAATATTTCGTTCACTCCGCTACTATACACACCATCCAATCCCAGTAAAGTGCTCAGGTCGTGTGAAGCAAGTGGCATCCATTCGGTATTAGAACTTGTCCCGGCCACAGAACCATAGAACCACAACCAAAATGGTGGCAAATTCCGCGCTTAATATGCATAACTGCTCCCAGTGTTGTCTGGCTGAAAATGGAGTGCAGCCTTTCTATCAAGTCAACTCATGCAAACTTTTATATGAATTTAGGTTCACTCATATCTTTCACCATTACTCTACTGCTAATGAGTGAAACAAAGTTATTTTTGGCTAGAAGGTGGGAGACGTCATTAGTAAAGAAGCCGAAGCTTACAGAACTGAACGTGAAATCAACAAAAAGTGTTGTCTGAGTCCTGTCTTCCCGTTAGCCTTGAAGCTCGGCCAAACTTGTACCCTTTTATTCTCATTGGCCGACATTCACGCACATGAATCCCTGAGTGTTTCTCACACAGGGGTCAATGATTGATCAAGGTGCATTAGTACCCTGTTGATGACACTGACGGTTAATGCAACCTGACTGCAGTCGTTTCTGTTGTCTTCAGGACGTTTCGTGGGTCACTTTTTACTGATTAGGCGGCACTCGACAGCCATGTTGAACGAATGAGCTAGATTCATTTGTTGGTTCTTATCGATCAGCTGGTTAGTAAGTGCACTGGTTGCATGTCTAGCATCCCTGAAGCCAGTGCTTGACGGCAAATTCTCAGTTAGTCCCAGAGAACAGGTGCCAGGTATTACGGACCGTCGTTCTGAGGACGCTCGAAAAAATGAATGGATAAACATTGAAGAGTCATGCCAGGCAATCTACCTTTCTGACCTGTGTCGAGCAGGTAGGTACCTTTAGTTGTGCTACGTTGAACGCCCTTTGAAGGGAAGCCGAAATACAAAGTATGATAATTTTGATGGCCATGTCGCCCACAAAAGGCGACTGTATGTAGAGAGGTATGTTGGAGGCTGAAATGCCCCGTCTGAGTTTTTGCCCACCAAGGCCTCCTAGATTTTACTTACGATTTTCTCTAAGTATCTACTCTCCCAATCAGGGTTATTGTAATTAATAACATCATTAACGGGAGAGTCATCTGGGTTCCAGATGACTCGTCAGTAAAACTTCACGTAGCTGTCTTGCCACTGCACAATAGTACCTTAAAAAGAAATTGTGGTATATTTTGAGATGTTTTCAGACCTCTTCCACCATGAGGGAGACGACAAACGGTATACTGTACAGAATTTTCGTGGCATACTGAATCGGCGTAGTTTGTTCAGCCAAAACGTTTTGACTGAACTCGATTAGGCATGCCGTATGGGAGCGATTTTATCCCGATGGAGTTACGCGCTCATATATCGTGTAGCAGCGGTGTACACATTTTATATTGTAGCTCCGCTTTGTTTCTCTAAATGAGGAATTCTATGTGATGTAATCGGTTACTTCATCACACATATAGGCAAGGTCCTACGATGGCAGCATTTCCAGATGAATGCCCGAAGTAACCCATTCCTCAAATACCCAAATTACACTACATGCTGCTGCAAATCTCGAATCAGTTTTCGGCTGTTCATCTGTCAACCACATTTAGTTTCTCTGACCTAGTTTTAACACGGCCCGCTCCACTAGCGACCAATAGTATGCGTGCACTTTCATGACCGTCATGACCTGTTAACAAAACCGTTTTCAAACAGGCAGACGTGTATATCGATTGACCGTAACCGAAGTCATGCACCATCCTTCACTCGATTCGGTTTGTTGATGGACGTATAAAACATACTCGTGCTTTCGCGGATATGATCTATCTTTCAGCAGATGGATATCAATTTAGGACAGTACTAGATGACCATCTTCCTGTTCCGTCTCTAGAATACAGTGATTCGTCAACGTTGATGCAACTTTCCAGAGCTTCTTTTCCAACAGCGAGAAAGGAACTATAATATTAACTCGATAGTGATGCTCCCGTTGCTTTTATCATTTCCGTTTAGGTTGAGCATGAACCAATATGAAATAAGTGAATTTTGTGAACACGTGGTCCTAACAAGATCAAATTATCTTGATATGCGGTAAGCATTCAAAGGTTACCATCGCCTCGGAACTAGTGCCCCGCCCGATGATGATGACACTTGAACCAATGTTTAACGGTTGCTGATTCCATCAGGGATGTCGCAACCAGTCACGAAGGGGATATTTGGTAGTTAGCAAACTAGCACTGCAAGCCAAATAGTTCACAAAGCATGAACCCTACACGTGATGCCCCCTAGAATCGTCATCCATTCGCTATGACTGTGTTTGACTGTTCTGGTTAACCTCTTGCTGGGAACACTTGCGAACACGTTTTAATCTTTCTGCTAATTGAAGTTACCAGTTTCATCTTTCATCCTTCCAAAATTGAAGGTCGAATTTAAACCTGATATGATGTACAGCGGCTGCTGATGAATGCGGCTGAAAATGTTTCTTCGTAAGTTCGACTTAGCTACATAGTAAGGTGTATCTCAAAATAAAATTTATGCTTCTTTAATTCTAAAGAACGAAGATTGCAAATGGAGGTTTAGGTATATACCGGTGGGAAATACGGAAGCTCATTCTAGAAGGGTTACTAGAGGACTTTGATGGGACCATGATTTGTCGGCATAACCCAATAATTGCCGGGTTATACACCAGTCACAGCATCAACCAGTGTAAAGTCAGCAAAGGTTTATTGACCAAACAGAGACATTTTACGTCGCAAGGACATCCCACTATGTTAATGACCAAGTGACTGCTTTAGCTGTTGTCCGACTGTAACCTACAATTTGTCCTTGAGCCGTCCAGCTGTTATTGCCACATGCATATTTTGAATCCAACTGACGGTATGGTATCGCGGAGGTTCCGTCCAGCAGTTATGTCTTTTTGCTGTCTTAAGCCCTTGGAATAACAGTCTTCTGCCAGTCACTGCCTGTAATATGAAATCTAGCGAGAGGAATGGGACTTCTATCTTTGTGAGGCTGAATTTGCTTACAGATCTTAGGCGTAAGCACTTCATGCCTGACGAAACTGGCAAAAAGCAAGCATTTCGAATTACTCGCCCCTTTCAGTCGAGACTGAATTTCAACATACAATGCATCAGTTTAATAAGTACCACGGAGTTGTCGTGTACTTGTGGAGTGCGGAGAGCCATCTATGGCTTTGGTGTGGTAAGTCATCCATTGTCTATAGACCAGGGAGCTGAAGCAGACGATTTGAAAACGGACCCAGAGAAAACCGGAACCATTTTTTCTTACAGATGTCGGCTCAAGATAATCCGAAACTTCGATGGGATGCTGATATGTCGGCTGTTGCTTCAGGGCAGTTCAGTCAGGTGGTATGCTTCTTGCTCGCAAAAAACCTTGGATTACAATAGACTTTAAGGCATCAGTCCCTTTGGGATGATTATCTTTGATCAAGCCCATCGGTGGTACCCGTAAAAGGGTTTTACCCCGACAGAAAAAACAAAGTCGAACGATAGAAAAAATTCTGGTGCAGAGTGGGAAAGTGAAAGAGTTACTCAGGACTAGCCCATCACCTCCAACACTCAGTCAGACAATCGGCCCATAAACTGACGGCAGGGACGCCACTGGCCTCATTTTCTTTCAGCACCTTTAGTCAAACGCAGAGTTTAACGTTGCACATGAATTTTTCTTCTAGTTTCAATCCAACGTCGCAAAACAATTCTAGCTCACTATTCCCATGACGAACACTGAGGGAATCACTGTGGTAACTTCAGTCAGTGAAAACTCCTGCCTTCCAGCGTCGAGCTAAGCCGTCTGGACTGCTGACTAGACTTAGTCTCAGCAACAAGGTCATTTTTTCCTTGTTGCCAGCGCGATTCCGTGACCAATTCAGAGTCTACTGCAGCTATTTTTTGAACTGGGGCCAGGTTTGTGCAGCGGTTGAGACCACACTTATGTTGAGATAAGAGAGATATTGAGATTCCTCCCTTGATACTCCTACTAAGAGTTTCGACACCCTCCCCAGTAGCCTTCTCTTCGCTTCCTCACAAATGTTACTCTAAGTTACTCGTGAGATTCCCAGAAAGCATTCTGATGAATTGGCGTAAAATTGAGTAGCCGTCGTTCTCTAGCTATTCAGTTTTGTCAGAACCCATACCCACTCATACTCATACTCTATTCAGTCCCAGTTGTTTGTACTTGGAACTGTGCCTCATTCGCGGTTCGACACTAATGAGCCATGTGAACTTCTTTACTCCATGCAGACGCAAGTTCGATCGGTAAATCTCGTGAATATGTCTCACCAGTGAAGATCACTCACCATCTACGCCGATTCATAGCTGACCTTGAAACTGTCCTTGCGCGTTAGCCTTAGATACACGATATACATTCAATATACTTTAAACGCGCTGGTCGCAACAGAGCTTCACAACCCATAGAATTTGTTGCGACAATCTTGCGCTAGAGTCCCTAGTATTCGTAGACCACTTCTGCTTGGTTAATCTCAGCGCAAATTTCAAAATCGTGAGCCGAGAAGGAGCTGATATGTACGAAAATAACGGTTGTCTGCGGTAACGTCACACGCAGTATGTTTCTCCCGACCAATCTTGGATAGCTGGCGATTTGAAGAAAAAACGGTCTGCTTTGGTTTTATTAGCTGTTGACTATGTTTGGCCACGTTAATGCTAGAGACTTTTTACCTGTTTTCCAACTACGCCAGCCAGGATAAAAGACTTCGTGTAACTGGATTTTTCCAGGATCAGCGTATTCACCGTATTCGGTGAAAAAATCATAAAAGTATTCATGTTCTGCGTCATAATTCGACTAACTGGACAGAATGGGGTAATAACTGGCCAACGAATGATGGACACTACTGGAATTGAAACCCGAAATTCTTTGAGTGTCATCAAAGGTCAAGAGAAACCGGAAAAAGGGGTCGGCAAAGTATGGCATAACCTGACATCACCCCGATAGGGGAGTTTTCAATGCTGAATTCCGATTAGTTCGCCTCCAATCCTCTTTTCTGCTTCCGATATCTCCAGTCTCTAGATGACTCTTTTGACGCATTGTTGTTCATTCTCGATTTAGCAGCATCCATTGACGCGGGTTGTAGAGTTTTGTAACCTTGTTTCTCCGATGTGAGTGTATGACTGGCGGGTTTTCAACCGGTCCGAGATGAGATCTGTGGGTTTTCTGGTCCAATGGGTTAACAGGACGAACCAGAACCAAGCTGTTGATGAACGATGAATTTTTAACTGACAATTTGTTTTGTTAAAGTGGCCAGTCCTTCTGCCTGCTCTTGAGGGTGAGAGTGGCGGTCTTAGGCCTTCCACTATCCGCGTATACGCATCAAAATTTTGAGTGCAGATAAGTACGACTTCTTCTGCCGGCTGTGAATACCTCCTGGTCACTTGACATAGATTTTATAAGTACAACTTTCCTACTTGTCCTACTTCAATGCATTCGATCAATTTGGATAGATCCTCCTCTCATCAACAATGACAACATTGCTCCAGTCACGACTCCAGATAGCAAAATATCGGTTTCAAGGCACACGCCATTGAACTGGGAAAAGTTTAAGCCGGTCGGTCGTCTTCATTTTCTCGTACCATTACTCCTCGAGTTCCCCGAGTACGTCAGGTGAATTACTGACGTCTGCGTTACACAAAATTAATTATCTCTCCATTCAGTTCACTGAAGTGGAGTTATGGGAAAAACATGAATAGCTCTAAAGTTTTGTAGCGAAATGTATAGCTACCTAAGAAAATTTCAAACACATGATTTGACGATTACTGGTACCCCCATGAGCATTGAAAGCAACCTTGAAAAACTTATCATCGTTAGAACAAAGCACATCCGTGAAAGAAAGCCCCATAAACTTCATCATCAAGCTCTGCTGATTGGTTTTTCTCAGTGCTTCAAACAACCATGCGGTCCTGATTCTGTCGTTTTAGATGCACCTCTGGATGATATGGCGGGAATGTGTCACGTTCTATTTGAAATCCAAAATCTCTTTCATGTAAGTTGCATCGGTTCCATGTGCGTTGTAATTCCTGTCTACTTCGTTTGCTATCCTTTACTCTGATCGCTTTCTTATCGGCACAGAGACAGAAAACGTAATTGTTACCATAGTTGACTCATCATGCCCGATCAAAACTGCAAATCGGCTATCTGGTAGGTTCAGCAAATCCATCATCGGCCTGGTCGGTAAACGGTTGAGTAATCGTACACGTCTGATAGATGACACAGTCAGACTCGCCCATACTGGGTTTCAGAAAAGAAAGATAGTGATTTCTCGTAGTGTGGATCATACGTTTTGAGTGAATATTTGAGAGTTATTTAAGGAATAATCGGTTCAACCACTGGTCGAGGAGGATTGTGACTGTAGTCGTCAACAGCAATATGTGAATAAAATGACTTAGCTATTATACAGCACCTGCTTGGCCACACCAATTTATTTGGTCCGGTGGGCAGGACGACAACATCAAAAAGCGTGGCAGGTCATCTAAATAGTTATGAACAGACGTCGGATAAACCTTTGTCCACAAAATGTGGGTTGCTTCTCACAGTTCCCATTGATTGATGAAGTTTGGTTGCTTAAGCGACTACCATCAGTTGTGGTGTAGTGTGCCGGTGGACAAACCCAGCATTATTCAACTCGCACGGAGGAAGAGCCCCCTACCCGAAAGGCAGAAGTTCCGCCACGGATGAGAACTCCATAGTGACTAAACCGCCCATCATGAGAAAGTCTTATTTTATACGGCCCTTTATGAACACGGTTCATGACTAAAACTAACCGAGAACTGACTGAGAGACTGACTGTCGACTGCTTCTATTCAAGTCACACGTGAACATCCTTAACTTTGGCCCGTTGTTATCCAGAAAGACTAGGATTAATTTGGGGGTCCTACATCGAAGGGATACCGTTCCGATGCGACCAAGAACGATAAATTTCGTTCCGTGTAGTAATGTCACCCGTGGCTTTTTTAATTCAAAGTGAAAAGTACATACTACTGCACCGCGTTTACGTAGAAAGGAGGTAAGACATTGCTGTCATAAGAATTGTTCATCAGGTCAGTGGGGTAACTTGAACACTTCCCTCAACGAGCACCGCTGCATTCAGTGTGTTGGTTTGAGTACTTGTTGCTTAGGTAATCCAACATGGCTAATCAAAACAAGTAGAGGGAGGATTCTAATCATATGCTTCGTAGTCAGCGTCTGTTTACTAAATATACCGGAGATACCGACTAACCAGTGTTAAGGTAGCTGATTAGTTATGACAGATTCTTCAACACGGTGAGACCGAGTTCTCATCAGAATGGCTCAGACCCCGGTAATATGCCGACATCCTGGTAGCTTGGGTGTGTTAACTGGTTGTGGATCAGGTGGCTGTTGATCTGTTCGCTTAGGTTGCCAGTTTGCTTGCAGGTTTTTCGTCACTAACCGTGGAAATATCGTCGCGAACAAATTAGACGGCTTGATCCTATTTCTTGTAGAGAGAGCTGCACTCCAGAAATAAAAATTCAAGAAGTGATATAATAGCATTGACACAGCATGCTCTCATTTATACCTATGATGATGAGGGTTATTTGTCGACAGATATTTGTCAGGAGACATTTTTTGGAAATGGTAGATCGACCCAAAACTATGGTCTAGCATGTCTGCTGGGACAAAGCTTCTTCACCCCGAAGCTGTGACAGCACCCAGATAAGCCAAGTGGTCTTTGTCACACCGTCACCCATGATTCTCAGTTTATCACTACAATGCTCTAATTCTATTTTCCCAATCTTACTGTGACCAAGGGTTGAACAATCAGTGTGCGCAAAAGGCGGCGTTTTCAGTATTCTGGAATAGGGCCAACAGTATCCACCTTAGTTGCTGTTTCGTTTATCTCGCATGTGGCTTTCAGTGGATTCAGTCAGCATTGGATAAGTGGTCGAATATGAAGTGTACTAATCAACTCCTGGCTAGTTAACTCGATAACACGGCGTTTGCATAATACATGGCCGCGCTCATCCTCTAATTACTCAACACAGCCAACGCAAGGATGGTTTCCCAAAAGGGCGTCACCCAAACCTTCGTTATCTCCGGAGAGAATGTGGTTGGCCGGAGAGGTTCACGTATGTGGCGCGTTTACCTTCTCATATGAAAGGTTTTCAGATTTGTGCCACCAGATGTAGTCAGTCAGGCTGTCTAAGAACAAGAATATTCAGTAACATTATACGGATTTTAAAATAATGTGCAAATTTTTGTACCGTGATGGTTTAACACGAAAAAGACGGTACACCCATCAATCTCATGAATGAATTTTGTTTGAGCTACTCAAATGTTTACAGCTGCTACCCTCCCAGTAAGCTGTTAGTATGCTTCGAGAGAAATCGGCCTAACTTCAATGCGCTTAACTTTGATCTGAGCTAAAAGCTCAGATATCTTAGCGGATGCCAGAGATCTGAACGCACAAGTAGACTGGTTTAGCGCATCTGGGATTCAGTTAAGTGGTCGGTGTAAACTGAACTCGGTAGGTACGGACAATGGCGAACGATCTCGTCAGTTGTGTGCCGACCGCAGGCTGCTGTTATGCAGTACTAACTTCCGAGATATCCGATGTCATCCAGCCACATACTATCCTCCAACAGCGTGTCAGCTGCGAACCCAAACTGATCACATCACCGTCAGTTACAGATGGTGCGGATCAATAGCTTCCTTTTCTGGAGTAACTCCAAGTTGATAGCACAAAGTTTGACAAGTTGCACAACTAGGTGAGCCAAAAGGGCCTCTTTCCTCCCGGTTCAACAGCAAGTGGACACGATTTAAGGATTGAAACGGCCAAACAAACTGTTTCTCGTTACAGTATGAGCTGGGGTAAGCTACTTATAGAGTACAGCTTTAGAGAACAATAGATCAAAGCTTGACTAAGGCATACGAAGAAAAACTCAGTAGATTTGAAAGCTTCCGATCGGGAAGCAAAAATGTATGTTCACGTCGGGGAGCCGTTAATTGTTCGTCATACCAAACCACGCAGTCGAGGGCTGTTAATCGATTTTGGCCAATGCAAAGTAGGCAAAAACCATAGATCATCTCACAGGTGTCAAATCTCATTTCCGCATTTATGTTCGGTAAACCATCGATTACAGTCACTTTCTCATGGACATTGCACTCTTTTTCGTCTTAGCTTAAAGTAGTCCTTTCCTCGCTGAATCTCTCGTTTATGATGTTTTTAAGCAACTGAATGTGTTGCATCAGGCTGCCTCATGTTTTAGTTGGTACAATGAGCCCCAAGGAGGGCTAAACCGGCCGTGGGATTTAAAGAGTTTTCAGCAAACTTGTGAGTAGTGCATTAGTTTTTTTCTGTTTTGGTCTCAAGGATAAGCAAGTTCACTGATATGAGATGGGCCGTTAGGTCGTTGAGCGGCCTTTCGGGATTGGCGTGCATAGACAGAAAGTTGTTACAGAACTGAGGATTCATTAAATGGCGGACGTATCGGACTGACTTAAGCTTGCGTGCGCACAGCCCCAAGCCTTTTCTTTGTTCGGAACCCCCATTAGTAAGCATCTCACAAATTTCAGGAGCTCATGAAGGCAAATCTAAGCTAATCTGTCAAAAACGGTTCGTTAGCTGACTCGCAACTTGGCTGATCGGTCGGATGTGGTGACACGAATTACTACGGCTCATTGTGGTTAATACCCATCAGTATCGACCGAATTTGTGAGTTAACCAACTTCGTTTGCATACATTACGAGTTAATCGATTGAACATAAAATTCAAAACCAACAATTGACGGACGAGTCATTTACCCTGCACCCGCTGATTGAACCTGATCCTCAAAGTCAGAAGACTGCTTCTTCAGCCTGATCTGTCCGTCTGGTGACAGTGAGTAGAAAAACGTGATCTAATAATGGAGGGTTGTACCCATCTGATTAGCTACAAGAAGGGCAAAACCGTTCGGTGGTTGTCGAAAAGCTTTCAGCAAACTTGTGAGTGGTGTGTTCCATCAGGAAAATGATGGATAATGTTTAAAGTGCACAGCTCCAGGTAATCATCCAACACACAGACCCCTATGCGTGATTCTGGATATTGTTCGCTCGTACGAGCTATGTCACTAACTCTATCCTTTGACGTTTTGAGCTTCAACTCACCTCTCTCATCAATACATCCCCCACCGTACATCAACACATCCCACGTATGGGTCAGCCAACTGATTTCTAAGTGGAGTTGACCTAAATCAGGTATTTCCCTGACTGCGTCCACTCGACCCACTGCTCCGTAAACCGCACCCATTGTTCGAGATTATGCGACATGGTGAGGAAGCAGCCTGGTTTAAA
>SJOL01009565.1:469181-552407 GCA_004794785.1 Opisthorchis felineus | reverse complement strand
ATATGATCTGGGAACATAACCCATCCTTATGGAAGTATTAACAACAGGGCACAATTGGAATGGTGTCCGGCATGGGTATCAATGCTTATCACTTTCGCTTCTCAGCTTAATTGATGCGTTTACTTTGATAACCTTAGTACATTCCGGCTTAATAATTTTTTAACCCCACAAACACCTTTTTATTACACTTTGGTAAATGCGACTGTTACTGGATAGAGTTTTTCCTGACTGAAAAGTCAACTTATAAATTTACTGAGTTGTCTCAAGACATCTAGCAGTATCTTTTCAAGTGACGCCACTTATACAGATTCTGGAGATGCCCAATTAGACAGCCCACAACCAGTTTTGCTCTTTCCAAGGCTTCTCAAGTTTCTTGATTTCTGTCACTTGTATTTCGCATTTGAACACCAAATTGGGCATATACGTAAGTTGATAGTTTCGGGAGACTCGACCGGATATCGTCTGGATCTCTCGCTGTGACTCTCAATGTGCTACACAAAGTCCCCTTATTTCGTAAGGAACGAGACTTTGAAGTACTATCCTTAGTAAGACACTACCTACATGGTTGGAAGGCCCATCACCGGTTTCACTTTTTTGACTCGACAAGTAAGTCTGGTCTCCTAACACTTGAATATCTTGAATATCGTTTCCGCTGAAGCATGAGGCGGAGTATGCACAGAAAATTAAGTTGAGGAATGTTATCAAGAAGGGAGTCAGCTGCGCCTCACGTTATTACCAGCTTAGATTGCAAATAAAAGTTTACCTAGGAAACCTCTTACACGGATCAAGTGAACGATGTGCTAACTGTAATGAAGAGAAATCTGAACCCGAACTTCTTGATATCCTTTACTAATATGTTATCTCTCCTCTTTTACAGAGATGTGCATTTCGAGGAAGCAAATTCAAAGACAGCCGATCGAGTGGTATCTCGATTCGTCTGCCCATCTACATTTGCTAAATGCACCCATGTATCCATATCAGTACGACCGAAACAGTCCTCCTACGACTATCACAAAATTTCAAATGATAGCATCACATCAAGCTACACCAGTGAAATTATCATATTCTTGACTGCGAGTCACAAAACACTTAGTCGGGAACAGACCAGACTGGATATTTCTGCTAGTCCAGGTGACTGTTCCCGATCCCAGATTTCTCTAGTGAACCACTCTGAACTCAATGAGTCCTGGGCAAGTCCACTGCTACACGATTCCGTTACGTCCGATTATCTCGGAGTGCTTAGTCCGTTACCCGCACCAGAACAATTTGCAAACGTTGAAAGCACTGAATGGAACATTCAGGGCAAGGTGATGGAACAGGAACAATGTATCAGTTCCATTTGTACTGATGTTGGCCTTCAAAGTAGTGTGTTAAAAACAGATTGTGTCCAGCGCACTACCGTATCGAGGGACCTAGAATCCAGTCGGCTATCGGTTTTGGATCCCATCCCAGAGTGTGACAGTCAAGCCAACAGCGACACAAAATCCTCAGCTCGAGGGACCGAGATGACGAATTCAGAACACCCAACAGCGGAGACAGGTGGGCATGTATTCGACGACCTAGTTACAACCACAATCGAAAATGAACTGAATGACCTACTGGTCAAAACCGAAGAGTTGGAGCAGACATTAGAATGGGTTGCAGCTCAACTCTGTAAAATTGATGGTTACACCACTCGTGACCTCATGGTTGACAGTACACGGATTCCGCTTCATTTGGCCTTCATCGATCAGGCAAACGAAGCTTTAGCACCTCTGGGTGGCCGGATTCGTCAAATGCTTCGCCAGATTAACCAGATCGAACAATCACCCGTATGCGGTGTGCAGACAGAAGAAACAGCGCTGGTACAGAATCGGGTCAAACAAAATGCAGTGGGTGAGTTATGTCGTTGCTGTTTGGTCACGTTTGTTAACACAACACACCGCTCGCAGCGTGTGCGGGTTGGCTTTCTTCAGCAGTGTTGCCGAGTGCGCACTTTCAACTAAGCTGTCCGCTAAGCTATGCGGTAGACCATTACTGTCAATCGGAAACGTGTCGACCGTGATGGCTCCTAGTATGAACGTGAACGGGGGCGCGGTTCATTTCCAAATGTGGTGGTTCCCTATCAGTAAAGTATACCCTGCCTCATTGTAGCTTAGCTTTTAGCAACACGTACTACGGTGAGTGGGAATCATTAGCAGATAGCAAAACAGACGAAGTCTGTGGTCTGAGTCGAATAGTGAACAAAATTCTGGGGAAGAATTTAATCCTAGTGTCATTAAAATGAGAAGTAAATAGTTCAAGGAAGGCAAAAGTGGAAGAAACTGGCTTTGGTGATTGGCATATAGGACATTTTGCACCAGCCTCCCAGCATTTTCTCTCGTCAGCTACTCACAGTGGCGTTTTCTAAGCAGGGTTGTATGGTAGTAGTATTCACCGCGGCTAGTGTGTTGTTGTTCAGGACCATGGTGTTGATGGTAATGAAGGTGGGGTGGTAAGAACCGGGGAACATCTACTTCGTGGAACATTTTAGTGGTAACCAACTTTTTACTTTTCTTCAGGAAGCGAAACCTTCAAGGATCGAACGGGAGATACCTTTCTGTTCGTAAAATAACCACGAAGAAACATTGGGGAAGGGGTTCCAGTGCCACTCGCCTGGTTTTTTATCAACTCTCAAGTTAAAGGACTGGTGGAATGAGCACTGCTGACATCGCCTAACTCAACGTTACAAGGTCTCCCTTGACTGGAATTGACTTGGCTTGACCGAAGGTACAGCGTAGGAAGCACATAAATCAGGATTTGTTGGAACGTGTCAGAGCCTCAATAAAGAGTAAAAAACTGTACCATAGGATGAGCCAACGGACGATAGCTCAGTAGTAGCCGAAATCTTGCTCCGTCGGTACATCAGTGGTAGACGGGTGCACACCCTAATGCTGATAATCCCGCTTTGTGGCTCTTATCTGAGTAGGCAGCACAAACTTTACTTGTGGTGACTCAGGTGATAAGAATGATGACCATCATGTAACTTCACCACTTTGTACTTGGTCGTGGCTAAGCTTAGCCTAGCTCAGAGAGAAAGAGAGAGCTCGGAAGACTGACGGAACATCATTTGCAGGAAAAAGCGGCAGAGTGTGCGGTTACCCGCCGCTTGTTCATGCATTTAAGTGCAGCCTTATAAAAAATTCCCAAATTTTTCAAAAAAGTAGGCGTGCTGAGAATCTGAGGACAACTCCGTCTTAGCTACTGCTGTCAAACTGGTTCAAAGTCATTCTTCTTCAAATTGACGCAACCAATCAAACGTCGTCAGTGCAGGAGGATGGTCGCTGCAGAGGGACTTCCTCAGCTAAGGGTGACTGTTTTTCAATCTGTGTCAATCTTTTTTCGATGGTCAGGTAGAGACGATTGAGAGGATGTCCAGGCTTCATGGTGAGATCCGGTCCTAAGCAGTTTGGGTTCTTACCACGGTGTCAACCATGCTTGACTCTTGAGCTCCTATAGTTCAGCACGCTCCCATTTATGGAATAATTTATTTGCGTTTCACAGTGCACGTAACTGCTCGACAGATCTTATTTGCACGCCTACCGACTACGTTTTACAGAATGAGTACAGTTTCGACTTTGAACCCGAAAAATTTCGACGACACCATTAGGTGTTAACCAGACCCTCTCAACTTCTTGTTTACACTAGGACGACTATGGGGTCATTTTGTACCACAGACGATAATTCTTTAACCTAGTATGCCTGGCGTCAAAGATAGTGTGACTTTCTACACTGATAAGTTTTCAGCTTTATCATCCTTATCCATTTTCGTCTGCAGGTGACGGAGCAGTTCTACTGCAAACAAGTGCGGTCGGTTCTAACCGAAAAACACTTCAGCAGCTAACTTGAATGTACTTTTAGAATGTTTCAGGTCCATTCGTCTTGGGACATGGAATTTCAAGCGGTTGTCTTACGTTAAAAACTAACTGAGTGGCTTGAATAAAAGTAGTCAAGACTCAAATTTTCCGGCCGAAATTTACCGAGTCATTTATACTTTTTCACCGATTTGCAAAACAATTCATATGATGACAAGAATGAATAGAGGAAAATGAGGGAAATCCAGCGATGCCAAGATTATGGCTCTGTGTCAGCGGTCAGCCGGTAGCTAGACTTTTGCACCATCTTCAGGCTCAAAGCATGGGCGGCCAAAATCGCAGCCGGTTGGAATTCGATCGATCGACAAGGGCTGGCACTGTCGAAGTGACCATGATTTTTGATGTTGTTATGGCGCTCGATCCTTGAGCTAAGGGACATGCAGCCCGCATGCAAGCAGTAGCTGCGGCGAGTTTACTGTAGCACAGTTCCAGGCTGGCCCTTTTCAATACCATTATCGTGTTGTGACTGAACGAAAAATATGGTATGCTACTTGCAGTAAATGGCCTAAGATCGTGTTATTGTCATGCTGTTCCGGTCCCATGTTGTCAGTATTGGAGACGTTGGGCTTGTCGAAGAAGAACATGGCAAAACAAGACATCAGGAATGTGAGTTCCAGTAAACACTAGCTTTTTAGTGTGAGTCTCCCTCAAAATACGCAGAATCTCTCTCGGAAGTATGGTTTTTAGTATGTGACATTGATGAGGAAGCCTAAGCTCTCTGATCAGCACAAATGGCGCAGATGATTAGAATCATTCTTAGGTGTCCTTCGTAGCCTTGTCAAGTACATGTTTATTTTCAGCACCTATGTCGTATCACCTATGTGCACTTTATCATTTAAGGTCACATTGTAACCAGATGCCAAACCGATATGTAGGTAAGCTAAAGTGCAACCATCTGTAGTATCAAACGTGAAAGTTTTGTTACTCCACTCTGTGTGCAACTGTCCAGACTGGTGCTTAAGTGAGCCGAGTTTAGTGCACTAGCTATATATCTGTCATCGACAGTAATCCGGAAGTTTCACGTGGTTTTATGAATCGGTGCTCACAAAAGAGATCCTGGCAGTATAAATTTTTGAAAAAACAATGTTCGAGATGACAGCTTGGAAGCTCAGACCCTATCAACTCAAGTTAAAAGCGGGTCTGGTCAATGTAGCTAGGTACTTAAGCTGGTGCAGTGAAATATGTTGCTCGTAGGATTAGCGGACGTGGATTGTACGTTCAGTGACGCAGGTGGATACATTTTACCATCTTCAGTGTTTTTGCTGCCACGCGATTTCACCTAGATAATTCTAGACAGCTTGCATGACGAGAAATGGCAATAAATCTAAGTTTCCCGGATCGACTGAAACACATGCTGGAAATCTGTCGCTAGCCTCCAGGATCAAACGTACCATTTGTCTTGCTCGACAATCGGCGTTTAGTGAAGCAGTTAATTAAATTAAGCAACCCGATATATGTTCGATCCTCCGTGAAACCATTCACACTAGTACTAAAAAGTGTTCGTTGGTGGTGTTGACGCAAATCTACTTCTGTAACCCTCTCGGTCTATTTGATGGTCCAAACGAACACAGTAGTCTGCAGAATCCAGTCACGCAACCCAAATTTCTGTGTTCAGAATAAGCCTACACTTCCTTTGAACTTATGTTGACCTAGTCCCATGGCCCTATAAATTTGACTAACCGATCGTTTTGTTTGCATGTCCCGTCTTCCTCTTCATATTCAGTCATTACACGTGAATCCCAACCAGTGTCCTATAAATTTGTGTGTCAACCTGGATAACCAATCATGAAGCTGTTTTTGAGCTTTCAGAACACAGGATCATAATGCAAATATTGATGGGTTCGTTACAGATTATGAAAAGCCAGTTCAGTCGAATTTGAAAAGATTTAATGTGGAGGTAGTATTCAGTCGCCAGGGGATTCCAGGAGTTTGCTTTCGAGCAACGGTCCGCAAACGGCCCGGTGAATACTGGACGACTAAACCATCGTACATACCAACAGACCTCACCTACAGACTACTAGTTACTTTGGAAAGCTGGACACGCTCCTGACTACTCCTAAGTTTTTGCAGTCTGCCAGTTTGTGCGCAGCCAAAGCTATCGAATAATGGCTGCCAGCGCTGTTTGAATCCTACCCCTCTTAGTGGTTTATTGTGACTGAAAGGGACCTGTGGAATTTGTGTGCAGCTGTATCAGTCCCGGTGGCCTCGCGAAAGATGATATTTCCATCCGGATTGGGAAGGCCAGAGCCGCTTTTGTGAACCTGCGTCACCTGTGGCGTAGGCGTGACATCAGCTAATTCGTCAAGGGTCGAGTTTACAGTGCTGCGGTGAGCTCCATATTACTATACGGAACTGAAACCTGGCCGCTGATAATGATAATGATGCTTTCAGTGTTCTCTAGGAACACAGGGATTCTAGTGGTCATGATTTTGCCACGGTTTATGACAGCACGGTAACGGCACTGTCGAGATAATCACTATTTCTTGTTCGGCGTCCAGAATTGGTGCCATCCGTAGGTTTGCAGACTTCAGTATGGCCAGTTCATGTTTGTGTGCGTGGAATCGGAATTGGTTCAACCTTTTATGGGATAGACTGTGGACTAACAAAGCAGTACATATTTGAGAACCTAAGTGCTGCGCGTCAAGCGACCTTTGTGTTGATGTTTTTCTCGTTTGGTTTTTAGTTGAAGGACACTGTCGAACCTCGTTTAACTATGTGTGATCGTAGTTAAAGTTTAAACCAACATATCTATGCTATCATGATGGCTCATTGAAAAGAAGACTGTCCAGTTAACACTGGATCTATCTCTTTAACCAAGTGAAATTCCGTTCCATCCTGAGCACCGCTTTTTGGACTACAGATTGTAAGTGTATCGTTTGCCGTTATGACCTGAATTCAGTCTTGAGAATGTACTCTATATCTCTACTGCGCAACTTACCGTCTCATCAGAATGCCACGTATCTAGGACAAAAAACAAAGGGACGCAGTCAGTACCAGACCAATCCAGCGAAGGCCCACTATGTTGTCAGTAAGTGCACGATCCAAAACGGACACAATCTCCCGTCAAAGTAGTTCCTCGTTTTGTAACTGCCAGTTCGTGTAACAAATTGCGAAACACCTGGAGTGTTCGTCTTTCATATGACTCATCGACAACAATGAGACGGATGAATTGCTAATCAGGCACCCAGTCTCACCAGGTTGTTGATTCTAGGACCTAAATTCCCGGAGGCTGGGCATGAATGTGTGCGCGTTGCACTTGTCCGGAATTCGACCTAATTATACATGACGCATCGAGTACTGGTTAGCTCTATGCGTGACATACAATCTTTTGGTCGTGTCTGTAGTTTTGCAACTCTCTTACATCTAAGTGTTCCGACCGGTGGCAGGTTCCCAGTTCTCAACACAGAGCTTAGAGTACGAGTGTGAGGACCCTATTGGGATCCCTCTCGGTATTTCAGGACTTTTGACTAGGATTAGGTAGACCGACCTGGTTTCATTTTCGGCTTCCTCGTGCTTTTTATTGTGTCCGTTTTTGGTCAATCTGAAAGGCTGTTTGTGGGGGTTAGAGATTAAAGTAGTAGAGATCCCATGTTAAAATGAAGTTGTTGCCAATATTTATTAGCGCTCAGTGGTGAGTTGCAGCCCTGTCTACGCCAATCAAGGAACGGCTCGCGATTCCTCGTTATGTTTGGCGTACTCATAGAGCTGCCTGGATAGGCACTGAATCCGTTCCAAAAAACTTTTCTCGTAAAACTTTCTAACGAATAATTTCCTGGCCAACACGCTTGAGCGAACCATCAGGAAAATAAGAAGCCTACCGTAAAATTTACAAATCACTGCGAAGCGAACTCTTCTTCTGACTGTAAATGACCAGATAACAAGACCTCGAAAATGTGCCATATCTTTGAGAATATCCTGGGTTTACTCTGAGGTCTCCAGCATAGGGTGAAAGGCCGAACCCTAAGAAATACGGAACGGAAGAAATTACTGTAGGAGAACAAACGAAGGAAGTTACAGTAGTTGGAGCGATAACTGAAGATCTTTTATGATTTTCGATTCCGTTTCTGTGAGAGGCAGACATAATGTGGTTGGACGAAACGGAAAATCACAGTTGATTCACATATTGAAACAATTAACAATAACTTCTTTCAGTGTTCCTGCCACGTGCAAGTAGGAAAACGTTTGGACTGTCTCAAGAACAGAGATGGGCATAGAACAATTCAGGCTCAACTATGTCAGAGTGACAATGCACGGGCTTACTTGCATCCAGTTGATGGTCGCTGCAGGTGGAGCGAAACGAGAATTGGGGATGTCCGGTGGTATTCAGGAGCCAGTCTTATCATTAATTTAACGTGAAAACTGCAAGGCCGCTGTACTTTAGTGATTAGACACCGAGCATGCTGAAATGGAGTGGTTTTGTTACCAAGATTGAGCTGGCCTCAATGACGTTCCGCACCTAATCAAAAGTAACCACAAATTCAGTGAGTAGTATATGCTGAAATGTCAAACGTTTTAGTTTGAACAGGAGATCCGGTCGTGTTGTCGTTCTGTAGATCACAATTCAGTGTTTGTTTTTCTGTGCAAAACAACGACGTCGATTTACTGTTAAGAATGTTGTAGGAGCGCGAATTACTGATAGCACCACTTTGGGAAAAAGGTTAGGTGGATGGAGCACAGTTTCACAAGTACAATCCCTGTAACGACTGATATTCACTCAAACAATCGTGAACGACCTGCAGAATCCACTTGCTCGTGACACCATTAACCGCTCACCGGACTTGAGCAAGGACAAACCTTGACCCGGATGGAGATGTATTCGAGTGAGCGGAACACGTCAAGCCAGGGAAGGGGAATTTTCTTACCAAGCCTCGGAGTAAGTCTCAAAGATTAGGGAGGATGAAGGGATTAAGATTTTCCAGAGCAAAAAAGAAGGAGATGGAGGCAAAGATTCCCGCGTGCAGCCTCCCACTGAATCACAAGTACAGTCGGGAAGCAAACATGCAGTTTCTTAATTTTTAAAGAAAAAGTTAACTTAGTTGAACCGGTCACCGTATGCCTACGCTAATCGGGAGCATTTATGACCTAGGAAACCCTTCCATGTACTCAGTGGGACCCAATAATGTTAACCGAATACTGGTGTCAATTATGGCTTGACGGTCTACATGTCTCCTGTACTCAGTAATTTACACTGCACCATTCTATGGTTCTCGCTACGTGTCTTATTCACAGTGATTGACGACCAACCCTCATTTTGGCAAATGGATCCGTATTCCTTCGCATCATCCCCCTAAGTTTAGTACCCAACCATAAACATTTCAAATGCGTATCAAATGTTCGAGTTCGGAAATGTCCGGTAACAACGAGCTTGATCCAATCAAAATCCAGTTAGTGCTTTCTTTAAAAGTTACCTCCGTCACATCAGTTATCATTTGTTCGCATCTATTTCTTCCTATGCCCTGGACGGTGTCATGTAATCCGTTTTCCAAAAAAGCTTCCCCACTTCCAGACTTGAGTCGTCTTCCCAATCATACGTTTTCCTCACCAAAGAATCTGTAAGATACCACCTGCTGTAGTTGAATTCCTTTGGAATTCGTCAGTTTCTTTCACACCACTGCTAGCGACATTCTTGCTTTCGTGATGTGCAATCCCCCAAGGTTCTAGTAGCCGTGTGCATCGCCAACCGCATCTCATCTACCTACGCCAGGTAGCCGTCAAGCTGTCGCATGTAGTGCCATTCTCATGGTTAGGCTGCCCACGCAGTTGCACGCCACACGCCCATCGGGTGCATTACAGTAAAGCTGAAGCCTGACCTCATTTGAAAGACTTGACTCAGGTGCCGGATAGGCAGATAGACACAATCAGGTACATCAACCGAACGATCCCGTAGTGATTTGTCGAACGATGTTTTCAATCAAGTTAGACTCCCAAACGGTCTATTTTCGGGTGACAAAAATTTGCACTCTGGCAGAAAAAACTGATGCCAAGACGTTAGAAATTTGGGTCCATGAGTGTCAATACTGCAAACTAACAAAAAAAACGATTCAACTTCTTCAATAATTTCTATCACCTGGCCCGCTAAATTGAGGCCTTTCCAGGTGCCGACACTGAAAGTAAAAATTCAGTCTAGTCGCTCAGCAGACTAAATGCATCGAGTGGGTGAATTGATCCTTACTTGGTGCTCGGACCAACATTGAGTCAGAAAGCAACATCAGCTGACTAAATCTGGCGAATTTGGATAGCTCCAGAAGTTAGGTATGGTCTAACAAACTGACTATTTTGCAACAATGTTCTCTACTACGTTTGTTCGGATGCACGATAATCCACGATCAACCTAATGACCACAGCGTCCCAGTGTTAGAGCAGGCATAGAGCCTATAGGTGCCTGTGTAAGCATAGTAGAGGAGTTCATGCAGTCGTCCCCACAGCCGAGATTCAGGAACATGAATGTTTCAAGTCTCGAAACAGCATGATATGTCTCAAATAGTGCCTTACCTGGAGCAACCCATCCTGTCTCAGTATATCACGGAACGCGTTCTCCCTGTCCGAGCTCTGCGGGCGCGAACCAAAATATCCCACCTAATACGATAACTATCACAAGCACTTAACATTTGATTTGGATTACTAGTACTACTTTCTTCATGTTCCACAAAGTCTTTAGCAGAGAGGAAGTAAAACCGGTAGAGAGAGGAACATCTTGTGTGTCTCTGATTGATGCTGGTTAATAGGAAACTTGTTTTTTTTATTGATTGATACCACGAACGATACAAAATACGTCACTTTTGTCCTTAGTTCCTACACTTCGTTCATCCACATAGAGCTTCTTCACAAATGAAAACAGTGAACGGTTCAACTCTGCTTCCTTCCTTTCAAACCCAAGCAGTCCTGATGATGATATGATAGAAGCAAAATGGATGTTAAGAAGGGTATACAACGTCATTTGGCTGATGCAGTTCGTCCAAACTACCGGTCATTAGAAAACATCACCAACACTGCTAAGTCTAAGAGATCCTTTTCCTAGAGGGCTTTCAAAGTCCTTCCTGTGTATCAAACTGAAAAAAACACAGTCCTTTCTCAGACCTTATGCCCCTTCAAAGCTGATGTATGCCGTGTCACTTAAACAGCCATAGAAAACTTGGTTGTGAGCGTCTGTCCAAAAACATCTAGGACTAACTCAGTGTTTTCACATTTTAATTCATTGTGTGGAAGCGAACCGGAAGAGATCAAGCCGTGACTTGGTAATTAGGTATGAAAGCCAAGGTGGCAAACTCGGCTGCGCTGGTCACTGCTTTCTTCTTGGACGGAGATCCCGAAGTAAACCACATCAGGGGTTAGAAAAATTGCGGACGTGACTCAGTTGCACTCCCAATGACGTGCATGTGACCCAACCGTTGTTTTTATTGCTTAGATTCTCTTCCCGATGTCCCCCGATGAAAAGCCCACACCCGTATTCTCGCATCAGTGGTATCAACTACTGCCCCAATACGAAGCTATCCACTCTTATTTTCCAGGATCATAGGCTAACAAAACTGTGACGGCTATAACGACTATACATCATGAAGCTGACGATGATGAGGAGAGTGTTCATGTAACAGTTTTCGCCAGTCATGTGGTCGCTTGTTCGTCAAATTTCCCCGTTTATTATTCGGTTCTGGCTTTTGCAGGGTTTGCTGAAAGTATTTAAGGAGGGAATTAGCGCAAATTTTTGTTTTACTTTAAGCTCGGTTTCACTTCATTAGTGTCTATAAAGGGGAGGGTTTACCCTCTTGTCTTGCTGTAACTCTATTAGACTGTTTGTATTTCACTTCTGTTCAAAGCACCTTGTTCTTGTTAGTCTTCTCAAGGGGCTCGTGGTTTTATGCTTTGCTATCTCTTACGATGTTCTTGGAGGTTGTATGCCAATTAGGCATCGGTATTTACTACCGGTACATTTCCGTTCATGTCAATGAGGACAATGTTCATGTGCAAATAATCAGACGCATATTCGGAGTGTGAGTAGACCTGAAAATTCTAACCATCTTAACATTGTTTTGGTTTTAATTGAAGACGTTGATTTATTTAGCATCAGCTCTCTTAGGCTTTTGCGTGCAACGGGCAGAAAAGAACTCTGACACCATTCATAATAAAATACTTTGTTGCCTTGACCTAACACAGTACTCATAAGATTGCTTATAACTCTTCAACAACCCGGTTGCATCCTTTTTGGAGCTAATCACGTAGGCAAAGTCTCCAAGTTTCCGTCAACCTTATGTCCTTTTGAACCCACCTTGCACAGATTTCGGCAAATACTCTCATTCGCACACGAATTTGTTTTTGACAAGAGACTCAGCTGAATCCAGCTAAATCTATGGTTTGTTCATACCTTCTTTTTCTAATGACGGGACAAGTTGAACACCGACATCGTAGACCCGCTTTCAGATTTGTTTATACATTTAAGGTCGACGACTGCGTCCGAAACCTTCTTCAACCTGGTCCTCAAGGAGACGAATGTCTCTTTGAATTCATTCTATTGGATGGTCGGGGTAATAAACATCACAAAAACACCTGCCTTTCAAGTTTATTCACTGAAACGGCCTTGTGTGAATAACATTTGAATGCTGTCCCTGTGTGTCATCAGTAACGAGAAATGGGGTTGTGTCACGCGACGAAGCAAACTAAGGGCATGCCCGCATCTTGTCGCCACAACTTAGTGAAGGCGCTGCTTCCGAAATCACAGGAAGCACTGTACATATGTTCCATATCAGTTACGGATCAATAAATTCCTCGCTTCCCAGGTTCATAACCGTTGAAAGAATGTCCAAGCGGTGCACTACAGGTATCAGTTTAGTTGACTTCCGAGAACGGTGATAACACTGGTCCCCAGACTTCTGCACGCCTGGTTCTGCTGTTCATGTGATTGAGAACTGGTTGGGGAAGGCACATGATATGTTATTTTAAGTAGGCAAACAGAGTGTGGGACTTCTGGTTATCATCCTCCCTGAAATACATTGTACTAAACAAAGGAGGCTGCAATTTCGTAAACGTATTTTACACACTTCAGAATGAACACACATTGTTTCCGTCCGCATTTTTAAGGAAAACAGTAGTTAAATACGGTTTTATATAGAAAATGACCACATGGACCACATGGTACTGTTACAAGTAATTCAGTCATCGTCTATCAACTTTGCTTCCAGTACTTTGTCATTCGTGTCTCAACGAAAAAACATCACGGAATGCACAATGAACACTTATTGCGTTGGTAATAGTTGCATCCCAGACTTACAGAATCATGTATTTCAGATGGTCTTGGCAGTATAGTGTACAGAAACAACTCGGTAACATATCCACTGGTCATAACTGGAAGGAAATGCGTTGCAAGACTCATTTGGCGAGGAAAGTACCGTCTAATCAACTGGTGCACTACATTTGATTTAAAAGGGGAAGTCGGTGAAATCAATTCACAAAACAGTGTGAAGCTTTGTATTGTGATATTCCTTTTGCCCGACAGATGTGAATTTGTTGTCGGAATTACGAATTCGTTTGAAAAAAATTCGGAAAGAGCGATCGGTCAAATTGCATGAGTGTGAACAGCTTATCATACAGCTGCAACAGGCCCAAACTCTTCAAGGTGAAATCAGTGCAAATCTACATTCGATTCAAGCGGAGCTTGTCCGGTGTTCCAAACTCATCGATAATCATGAGGACGCGCCAACAATAATACGCTGGACTCCAGACCACGGCTTAAAAGACCAACTGGATAGATTCAATCGAATCGCGACGGATCTTACTGAGCGAGTTGCGCCACACTTGTCCGAGTTGAGCAAAAGTACAAAAGAATTTCAGTTCGATCGACTGCATGATCACATTTCGGACGCGACTGCAGAACTGGAGGAATTGGTTTGTATCGTGTGTCAGAAGAAAGAATGTTTGGAGAGACTGGATCGATATTTAGACCGGTTAAATCTGCGGGCAAAGGAGAAGTTAGCTTCACTTCGAAACGAACTAACAAATCTGAAAAGAATTAGCTTCGAAGCAAACAATCGGACGACACAGGAGTACCTGGCCATTTTGATCAAGGACCTATTCAGCAAGTGCACTCGCCTTCAAGATCTTCAGTCTGAACTCCATCCGGTACTGACAGAATTGTTCGAAGTCACACAGACGGCAGATTCAAATAAAATTCTGTTGCAGTACCACGTCCAAGGCAACCTTGAAGGCGTGGATTGCTTTGCCCAGCATAAAATGGACATCACGAAGTTTTGGGCTCAATTAACGGATGAGCTTGAGGAGCAACTGGAACACCTGGTGAGACCTTTTTATCCTCTCCCTACACCTTTATTTATGCCCTTTGACCGTTCTTGATGTAAACGATAACAGAAAGATTTGTTTGCCTCGCCCGTCAATTTAACCACAAAATTAATCCTTTTTTGTTGGTTTAAGAACTGATGTGGTTTCAACATAAAACCTCAGTGCATTTATCTTCCTTGCTTTATTCAGTTCAGTGTGCCGAGTCCCAGTGCATTCAAGAGATCGTGGCATTTTTACTTTATAGAGCGTGCTACTCATATGTAGCATGTCTCACCGCCGGGCACCCCAAGTTTTGTTAAAGAGCTTCCTCGTGTGCTACTTTAGTAGCCACTTTTTAGTAGAGCGCTGGTATCTACTTGTTTGCTTAACGGTTACCTAGGTTTAGGACACCATATTACTCATAAGTTTGTGCATCTAAACAAGTGAGCCTTGTGAGGCGAACTGAAACTAGTGAAAGTTATATTTGCAAATAGAACCCGCAAAAATACAACCAGCACTTGGAACACACAATTTGTCCTTTTCTGACTTACGTATGGGAGCCTGTTGTAAGTGACGCTCATAAACTGGGGATCAGGATCGGAGGTTTTCATTGTGTTCTGGATACAGAAAGCCTGAGGATAGCCTTCAGGACTGACCAAACTCCTCATATGTTCACTTCCACCCTTCTTTTATTGGACATCTGTGCACCGAAAAAAAGAACAAGCGCAAAAATCATTTGAGTAGATAGTTCTCAAATGGAATTTTGCAGGATCGTGTCGTGGGTTGAGTTGAATTGTCTTGCTGTGGGTATACAGTAGCTGATTTGTAATCCTGGAAATTTTTGATACTTGTGTTTGGCTCTTCGAACGATGGTTCAAGTTAAAAAGAGTTTCCTGAGGGTTCATCGAAGGACACTGCTCACACCTAAGCTAGTCACACCGGCTTCAGTAGATAACATAGAGTGTTTGTCAACAGAGCACTGCTTCCTGTGGTCGAAGTGACCCGGGCACGGTGGTGTTCGGCATTGCAGCGAGAATATGGCACATTCACGAGCAGTCGCCAACGATGGGACTTAGTTGGTGTGCACTTCTATACAACTAACGCATAGAGTAACTTGGCTGATTCAAGCGGTCCGGATCGAACGACGGGTAGGAACCAGGTTGGTGAACACTGCGTTCTCAAGTTCGAATTTCACCCTGTGTGCTAGCGTCAGGAGGATACGGTTGGTCGGTTAACCTACGTTCGGTTTCCGGATTCACCATGATGTCGCTTACCTCATTTATTTTCCCGGAACTATGGATAAGCACAACTGAACGATATGCTCTATGAAAGTCGTCATGACCTGAATTGGGATACCAGGCGAGGTTCCATGTCTGACAGTATTGTCACAGACAGGTTCGATTATGATTTATTTTTCAGGATCTGTTCCCACGACAAAATGCCTGAAAGTGGATGTCGAGACGCTTCGATGGTGTGTGTCGAATAACTTAAGATTATACACGAAGCTTTTAGCATGCTTGTGAACATATTCATCTATCAGGGGTTAAGAACTTGGTGGTAGATTTCTCATTTCCCTTCGTACAACTCATCAAGACCAAACAAATGATTGCGCTGACTCGCATACATTGAGTGGTAGTTGAGTCTTATAACTCCTACGAGTTAGTGGCAAGCATTGTTACGGTATGAGTGACAGACAAGTGGGGCAATCTCACATGCGATGTTTTTGGCCTTATGTATCCAGTTCTGGAAAATTCGGATTTCTTGAGAGACTGTTTGTCAGAAATTCGGTCAAATGCCGGATCTGTCTTAGATTAAGCAGTGAAACCGAACACAGTTTTTCAAACAGCCTACAGATTCAAAATGTTCCGTACTCTCTAGTGCACACGACCCGAACTAGTCAGAGAATAAGCATAACGCCACGCAAGTGCTTTGCGAATACCTCACAGAAGGACCGCAATATGTATACAAGTTTAACCTTGTTTTTGTTTACCATATTCTGTCGTTCCGGTGTGTTTGTATTCAGCGTGATTTGGGCTCGTTATTACCCGATGATTGTCTACAATTTGCTCAAAGTGTTTGATTGCAGACCAACAAATGTGACCTTGAATCCGGTCAGGTGTGCAGGAATGCAAACTTCAAACAGGCGCCAGAACAGAACCTGGTCCGTGCAGAACTGTGGCATGTGGATAATTTCATGTCTCGCGTGCTATCCGAACTTAGTCGTGCTCTTTTTTCGTCTACGGTCAACAAGACTGTCTTAGCTTTAATCAGGGCTGTTCTGTGTTGTTAAATTGACTTCCGTTGGCTAAAGAGGCCAACCGTTTATAAAACGTGAGTAATCTTGCGACTCGAAGCATTCAAACAAATACTTGTACGAACATTACCCAAAGTACAGCTTCTTTCTTCGCGTCTTAAAACGGTGACAAGATTTCAAAAGTGTCGATTCCAATGGCTTGTGTTCGTTCCTGTTACCTAGGTTACCAATCCTAAACACATGATAGTGGCCATATAGCGTGCAGCTTTTTTATTTAAGTAAATTTGCTTTTTGTCCCATTAGTTGGATGCTGTCTCTGAAATGGTCACCTCCATCTTGTCGAAAGCTGTTACGTTCGGACCTGCAGGACAAACCAAGACACTGCTCCAATCTGGTGAACTTCTCAAACCGGGACGGCTACAGTTACAGTTGGTGACGATTGATGTAAGTGCGGTGGCATTGCATTTCTTAACAGCAGCAATGCAGTGCTGCCCATGAAAAATGAGGTTGGATGGATTACAATGCTCGGTAGAGTGTTTGCAGTTTTGCAGTTTCTCTACTATATCAAGAATAATGAGGGCTGTGAGGCAGTTTGGTTACATATAGTAACCGCTCATCAGATTAGTCTATATTAGTCGATATTAGGCAACCAGAGACACTTGTCAGCGTTACCACTGATTCTTGCTTACTGTATGAGTAACTTGTTTGCTAAAACAAACAGTTCATCTGGAGTTGAGTAAACTTAATGAGTAGATCAGGACTAGAAGCATTTTTCGGAACATGGGGCACAGGTTTTGCCAGTTATCACAGGGTCTATGACAAAAAGGCGTAAGAACAAGGTCAGCTTTTGTTTGCACTTTATGGAAACTCGGTATGTCCACGACCGGTGCATAGGTGATATGCGTTAGATCTCAGCTATTATAGAGCTTGAAAGCAGTTAGACACTCAAGACCAAGTGGCAGTGGCGAAGTCATGTGGTTCAGCAGTGTCGGTCAGCATGTTCCAAACCTTTACCATCTCCTCTGATTTCATTGATTTCAGTTGATAGGCCACTTATAGCGATCCAGTCTGGAAAGCTCCATACGCAGAATAGTTCAGTTCCTTGAAGTCCACTTAACATTACTTTTGGTCTCTATGAGTCTAGCTAGCCCACCTAGTAGCTTCTCTAACTGATCGCAGATGTACTGTAATTACGAAAAACAACGTAAGGGTACGCCGTATATCTGGGAAAAGGCCGATCTCTCAGTACTCAGATATGCTTACAGAACAAGTGACCACAGAACGTAGGCAAAAAGTAATTGAGTTGACCACATTTTTGAATCTTTAGTGAATGATCTTGACACGACTACATGAGTGGGATATGCAATGGATTCTCATTAAATTTGACTGGCGGTCAAAAGCATACCTCCAGTTCCTTCTTTTTGCATGCATCCCACTCGATTGAATGTCTACATTTTGTGAGCATGATATTCGCTGTCATCCATTGGTTAGCCATGTAAATACGGAATATTTGACTGAGTACCACGAAACGACACACTTGCAATAATCCCTTTTTCTCATTCTTGATTCTATCAGCAACAAATTAGTGAACTAAATTCACACTCTGACTGGATCAAGCAGAACATTGACCCGCTCTTATATGATAAATCCTCCACGCTGATCTTAGACGACGACAAACTAAAAAAGAGAGATGAATTGCTGTCTCGACTGGATGAAGCTAATACACAGTTGCACATTCTCAGAGACGAGTTGCAGACGGTGTATTCACCTGCGGTGATGGCCTTGAACGAGCGTATTCAAAAGGCACAATCCTTTTTGAAATTACTGTACCTCCAGTCCCAAGAGCTTCCGAAACCTTTGGTGAACTTTGACGAACTGGATGTTTCTGTGTCAGAATTGTCGATTGCGTCGCAACTCGAATTGCTTTATGTACAACAGTCACAATGTCAGGTATGTTTTCGCAAGTATTAATGGAATGCAATCCTTAGTTTTGGCAAGCCAAGAAACATGCGAACCGTTAAGTTGCTTTCCATGTAGTATTGGTGTCCATATACTTGACTGAAGTTGTCTTGAATTATGATTGCAAGCTCATATCAGAGGCGCTATTACTGACAGTTTCTATAACCAGGCTCCTTCCTTTTTACTTGTTGCTGTTGACACACACTCCGATTCTCTCACGAAAGTGGTGTAGGTTACCATAGACTGTATGCACAAAGCAGAGGCGAAAATATTACAGCGGTCCCTGTGACCGATAGCTTCGTAAACCATTTTCACTGGATGTCGGGGCTTTGAATTTGTTATCCGGAGCTTGAAGTGTGGGACCTCATGAGGATCCGCTGTTAGACCGGAAGGCGGTACTTTCCTGGATGGCAGATTGAACTAACTCTGATAAATACCCGACATAAATGTAGGACAGTGAAGTGCAAATGCTCACAACTACTGTTGCTACTTTTACATTCTGGGCACAGTTACCATGTCTTGCGCAACAGGACTTCTGTTGTTTGGTTGTGCGACAAGAGACGCTGAGAATGGGCGAGACAGGAATATCCGACCGCATGAACTGCCCTCCTTACCAGAGTAGAACGATAGAAACTCTGTGACCGTCCATACTTAAGTCGAACGCATTTCCTTTCCCTCCCCCAAAGTTTTAGCGTACCGACCGGATATAGGGTTGGTTCACACTGCGTTATCCGACGAACCATATTATCGTTTGAATTGACTGATGCTACCTGTCTCATTGGTTGGTAACTAGACAAGGCTAAGTGGTAATGTTTACTGAAGGAACATGGCACCTTTGTCAGGGAACAGAACTTTCAGCATGCAAGAGTAATGGTTACTGTTACAAGTCAGAATAACAAGATACAGAACAATTATATATATATATATATATATATATATATATATATATATATATACCAGCACAGCAACTAATAGATGTAATTTAAAGCAGACGAGAATAAAAGTTCACTGTTCGACGGTGAGGTGCCTGGCAAAGGTTGAAGAACAGAGGAGAACCGCTACATAACTGAAGGCCTGTTGTGCAGTTGTTACGGGCCAGCTGAGGTTGAAAGGAGTACCTAACGGCCTGTCAAATATACTCGGGCTTTTAAGAAAGTGCTTATTGTTTCTCCCTTGGATGCTTTTCCTAGCAGCGCTTCGCGTAATGGTAACTCTAGAGGACTGAACATTTTGACTGTGCTATAGAATCTGGAGGAATTCCGTTTGTTTCAGGTTATCTAAGTCAGCTCACAACTAAGAGCTTCTTGTATAGAGCTCCTGAGATGTGTTTTGTTCAATGCGATCGAGAGATGAAGGGCCTAGGTTCTTGATAATTTTTTCTAGACATTTACGGTTCTTTTAAGGTGGTTTCCTACCCATTCTTTCTCTCACTCTGTACTACGTTATTCTTACCTGAAGGATTTATGGCTCTTGAGCATCGTTAGCTACTATCAGAGCATTTCCGACCACGATATTAGTGGCGACAGCTGCGGCTCTTCATATATGTTGCAAGTTTCATGACTTCAGCTGGCGTAAACGTTTTGCGGTGATGGTAAGCTGCAGGGGGCTGTGGGCAGCGATAAACTTGCGGTTGTGGCGGTGTACATCTGTGGTCTATTGACAGGCTAATACAAGGCATCACTGGCACACAATCCAGCTGGTCGTTGTCACATCCTGTGAGAAGTCACCCACATACAGCTCGGCCTACTGCATTGGACCTGTGGGTTGTGGCCCAAATGTTTCGTGGTCGAAACTCATTCAGTCAGTCTAGTTCGCTATATCAGCAGGCAAACCCTGCGCCGAAGTGCACTGGTTCCAGGTGCTACAGCCTCGTTGACCAGGGATAAGGATACTATAGAATTAGGGCCACATCTTAGAGATGATGGCCCAGTTAGTTCATTGAAACTGAATGGTTCTGCTTATTTACTGTTTGCCTTTTTAAACTTTATACGGGTTCACTTTAAGCCTAGTCTGATATCCAGAAACGTAATTCACAGCTGTCTCATCGGAAAGAAATATCCCTCGAGCTAGTTACAGGACGCGAGCTACTGACAAGAACTCTCTTCATTTTCCGATTTGCTGTTGTGGGGGCCCGGAAACACTAATCTGTTTTTAACACTTCACGTGCTAACGATCCGCCGAATAAATGTCACAGATGAATGAGTGGTTTTAGTTACAACCTCCCATGGTTTACAATCTCTGTGTTTGATTACTATTTACTTACTCGACACTGCTCAGTTCCATTATGACAAAACTGTAACAGATTACCCTTTTCCGGTGCTTAGTTTGTGCGAAGGTGATGAAGTGATCAAACAAAACGGCTTTTAGACTTGGATTTGGGGTCACGATGGTAAAACTATTGACAACTATCCATAGGACTTACGCTACAATGCACAGACAATTGGTTTCTGTTTTCAGCAACTTCTTCGAGCTGTTCAAAACGAACAGCACTGTTTCACAGAGGACATCACTCATATTTGGCAAGCGAACCGACTCGGGTCGGAGCAGCTTAACAGCTTGACAGAAATCTCCGCAGCCGGGACTCAGTCAGCTGTCGATGACGAGACCCCAGAGGTGGTTCTAGGTTCAGTCATGAATCTGGGTCCAGGAGTGACTTTGAAGCAGCTGCTTCAAGCGTACACTCACTTGGGGCAAAAGGTTGCTAACCGGATAGCCCAGTTCCATTCATACATAACCGAACTATCCCAGGAGCGTTGTCCAATGGATGAGTCGGAATCCATAGTATCGGTGGACGAAACGGACGCACAAGTAACATACTTTGAAGTCTCAGAATCCGACGTAAGTATTTCAGTACTTTCAATCAGCATTTACTCTATTAGTGGAACAAACAGTCACTATGGCGAATTTCGTGCGATATTCAACCAACCAACTGCCAACTGAGTACTCCCAGAAAGTGTTAACGGGACCTAGCAACCGAACAAGCTCGTCTATCTAGGTTTCACTCTGACCTCCACCACCAATGAAATCCTGCCATTTCATGCGATTGACAACGTGGGTTCGAAATCACTTGTTGGAACCGAACTCAAAAGCAATCCTCTTTGAAAAGCTAAACACAATAAAATGATGACTTAAGAACGGCTGTGAGTTGTAAATACTTCCCTTCTGTTTGATCAAACGACCGTTTGGGACACTCGGAAACCATTCGGTGTCGATGAGATATGTTTCCTTCAAGCGCGGCCAGCCATTTCAGTGTGCAACTATCAGCCGCATAATAACGTATATGTTCCATTCGTGACCAGCTCATTAGACCTGATGAGGACGATGCCCTTTGGCAACTGATGGTTATATTAGGAGTTTTCAAATTGGCGCATATCCGGTACTATCTTAGAATGATCTTTTCGTGCAACTTTTCCGAGCTTCGTCTGGATCATATAAGTGCTCTTTGAATTTGCTTAAATGCTTAAATGTAACCTTTCGGTTGATCTGAGGTTTGTTTATCTTGTACGAATGAAAGCGAAAATCCCAGATGTATGCATCATATTCATCAAGAATGTGTCCGACGACAATCCAGTGTTTACAAATCGGTCTTCTTACAGAATACATCAACTAAACCGTAGTCATAGGTCGTGAACTCTTGAAAAAGAATCCAAGTGCGCGTAACGTAAGGGAAGACAAGCGTCTTTAGGCGGACTCGATTCCGCAACTTCTCGTCTACCGGACTGCTGTTCTATCAGAAGGGTTACCGCAGACGTTGTTCACACGTCGAACACATTCATATGACTTCCACACACCATTGTTTACAGCCCACAATTTCAATGGGAGCTGCAACTAAGTAATTTTAAGGCACACGAACCGTAACTTCAGGCGACTGCTACGCGGTCCTGACAGCTGCACTGGTAACCTGAGTTATTAGTTGTAATGAAACAAGGCTCAAACACACTGATCGCCTATCGCACTTTTTACTTAACTTGGACGTGACAAACTCCCTGCAATGGATGCGCCTTTGCCTTTGAAAGAACGTAGCTGATAGTTTTACTGATATTAATTTTTGAAGTGTAAGTCTGGGTTTTTACATTGCTCTTGCACCAGTATTTTCCACTCTGATTGGATTCAGCCAAGAATGAAATCAAGTGCTGGAAGTTTGGCTTCCAGTTCGTTTCAAATCGGATGGGACGTTTCATTAGATGAGGATTCACGTTAGTTTCTTATGAATTGGTCCAGAGGGTCTTTAAGATGCAGTTCAATAAGCGTGCTACTGTCATCCCATCATAAGTGTTTCTCCTGCTTCTGGATGCCAGTAAGGATATTGAGACTTTCTTACGATAGTGCTCCGGGGAATTTTAAACGACAATGTTTTCACTGATGTGTGATCCGCCGCTACCGCCTTCTTGAAAACGGTAGTTTGAAAACGATCAAACCTTTGTGTTGATGAAATTCTTCCCGATCTACACATAATTTGTATGGTTTGATCGAAAACTGTTCTTCATTGTTTGAATAATGTTATTTTTAAGGAGCTACTTACGTAAGAAATTTGTGTTGCTCGTTTGTTTGATTGAATGCCCAGTTTCAAGTTCTCATAACTTCTATCTATGAAGTATTCTGCTCATCCGCTTCATTGCTGCTTACTATATAGTCCGGTCTTCCAGGCGAACCATCCTTAACTCTCGTGGATACGATGGCACAGCTGACATTATTGGATGGGGTCAATGAAACATACAATCATTTGGATATTGACGAGGTGGAATCGGAACTACAGGACCTGGTTGGTGGGGTTGATGTTGATGCAGATGTTGAGCGGTCTTCAGCCGACATTCTACCAGAAGGAACTGAAGCGGGTAAGTTCATGGCTCACGCTGGTGGAGGTGATAGAACCACTCGCACCAAAAAAGGTGTTCAATCAAACAACCAAATTGATGATGATTTTTAGACTAGTCCTATCTGATGATGACAAGAAGGGCGAACCACCAGTGGTTTGTCGTGGAGTTTTCAGCAACTACTTTAGTAGTGAGGTATGCCAACGAAATATACTTCCTTTATTGAATAACTTACGAAATTACATATGAAGCCGACTTTGAGTAACATATTCATAAACGAGCGATTCTGCCAGGACTAAGCTGAATCTCCAGCTTTCATCAAATCAATTTTCAACTGAGTGTCCTTCGGCAACTGCACACAACTGGGTATGAGCCGGAAGTGGGCTTGTAGAAATAAGTAGTGTTGAAAGTAGTTTTCACTTGTAAACTGAATGTTTTTGGTCTAAAAGAGACAACACAATAGGGTGAGTTGCATTTGAAATGAATCGTGCTTCTTTTTTCTAGTTGTTATTTACCGTTTATTAAGCTTAGTTTTTAGTGGTGATCGGGCTCGAGTTAGCATGATGTGGGTTAGGGGAAGTCTATTTTTCACGGTGTCTGTTAGTTTTCTAGGCTAATTTTGAGTTTAAATATACTCTTTTGTCCAGATTTCAAAAATGCAGAAAGCAAGACGCCAAAAGATGGATGGGAACTGGGAGCAGTATTTTACCACTTTGTCTTCTAAGAAACAGAACACTTATATACCTGTTTTTGGTTATAGTTTCAGTGTAACAGAACAGACTATGGTAGTCCTCATGCTCCTACGAACGCTTTTCAACTTAACGGGCTCGGTTTGGAAGCTCGAGTTATAACAGTGGCTAAGGCGCGAACTTACTGACCACTGCAGCTCTTGTCTAGGCTTGAATAAACTGACTATATAACGCTTCCTCAGGGTGACACGGCAAATGTGCACCGAAAGGCTATTACAGCTCATCCATCACTATTTTTTATGTTTACAGGCTCGGGTTGCATCAGCCGGTCACAGTTGACTCAGCTGTGACAAATCTCGGTGGGTAGATAGGTGCCTGATAGTGTATTTTGAAAACGGTATTAGCATTAGGCGCATAAGCCACCACTGAATTAGTAATCGGTCCCCTTTATCCGGTTGTCACTCGTACTGAGTTATGCTGTTTTCTTCTGCCTAACCGCAGGTCTGTATGGATCAGAAGAAGAGATGGCGAAATATTAGTTTTCGTTCACTAGTGTTCTGAGTTTAAATAATAATAATAATTGTTCAGCCATGACACTCGGTGGCCAGCTACACCCGAAGGAGGCACAAGGGCTCAACTTCTGCCAAGTTGCCCGAGCCTAGACAGTATTGGCTGAGGTTCCGGGGTTTGGTACGAACCACGGACCTTCCGGTCCCTAAGTTCGCCCCTTAACTACTGAGCTGATTTCAACAGTCTTTCATGCAGAGTTTCATTTTTCTGGCATCTTCGCGCACAGAGCGAGTGACCGAGACTAGAATAGTGATTGGTATTCAGTGTTTTAGTTTTTGGCTGCTTTTATCACTTTGTTAATGCTCTGGTTAACGGGTTTTCAAGTTTTAAGCGGATAAAATGCATTTTAGGCCAAGTCGAGCAAGCAGATTTTGCTCTGCTCACATAAACCCTGACGATCGGTCATGGGAAATGTCTTAATATCACTACCACGTAACAGCATCCTGTGACAGATAGCATCGGTTTGAAGTGTAAATATTGTCCAACTAGTGGTTTATCTTCACCTTCCACCTACGCGTTAACAACCTGAACTCATGTACACCATAGTTCACCGTCCGAAAGGGACAACAGTGAACATGGAGCAAAAACCACGCCAGCATTAGCAACGTCCCTTTGAGTGGGGTGTCTTGGCCTTGTGAGATTATAATTTATATCCCTCGCCCTGTTGAAAAATGTGTTCGTGTTTCGTGTGTTACTAAACACAGAATCTCTTCTGATGAGAGCTGGCTTATCAAGGAGTCCTACTGTGCTAGGTCATCGATGTAACCCGATCATCTCATCGCCCACTTGATTGTCCTTCCCGGTATCAAAGATGCAGGAACGTCATGCATGACGTGCCTGGGACTCGAAAACTTCTGAACAAAACTCAGCCATCCACTCAGCACTGGAAAGTCAGGCAAAATGTGTGTGCTAAGTTCAACAGTAAATCAGTGTACACTTTCCAGACTGCAGACCGGTAGAGAAGATGGCATGCTTGTGCGTCGATAACCATAACAGCTGGTCTCGGACAGGGGTATCTAATGAGAAACATTCTTCATAGCTAGAGTTGAAATCAATACGGTTCGGAGAAGAATAAAAAGCGCGTGCAATACAGTACAGCCTCGTATGAAGAACAGTAAGCAAGACTCAACAGACGGTTTGTTACGAGACCTTCATGGACCTATTGCAGAGCCAAGTAAAGAGGACTAGATCTGCAACCTAGTGGTTTATACTAGCCTCAGTCCCTCTGCTAATTACCTTGGACATAACTCTTGATTGGACGGGGGTTTGACCCCTCTAGCAAGATGTATTAGGTTGCACAGTGCCTAGAATCTTATTCATTTAAGTTGACCACAAGGTGGCATGTACGGCTATTACATGAGTGTCGTCCGTTATCCGAAGGAAAATTTCGAAACCGAATTCATTTATAGTCTGCCATGTTATTGAAGCTGGATGGACGATGATCGTCAATCAACCCCATCGTCTTTTTGGAGTGTAGCAAACAGGTATGTGGTCTGCCCCTCACTATGCAGAGGCCACTTGATGGGTTCGATGGAAACCTTAAGGTGTGGCTATTCCTAGGCTCAGATATATATATTACAATCCTGGCTTGGCTGTTCTGTGTGGACGTAAAGGTATGCTCCGACGGACACATTTTTAGTATTTATGTATAAAATCTTTTCTTAGCCTTCTTGCTGATTCCTATGACCATGTGACACGTTTGCGCTCTATTTCAACTGGTAGAAAGTGAAAAGGAGACTGTTGGCCCAGCAGGTGACACAATGGTGGATGAACAAGTTTGCTGGACTTCGACTTCGTCACTGCCTACCTCAGTGTCACAGTGGCTCCACTCCGAGGAAGTGCAGCTGAGGCAGTCTGAAGCTAAGCTGAATGAGTTGAAGGTGAGTGTACGTACACCGGAGGTGAATGAACTCATCCGTACTATTCAGTTCATAAGTGTTCAGCTGAATGCATATTCCGAGGGTTCTTACACTCGCATTTTGGTTGAACAGTGCTATTAAGTTATACGATTCGATCACCCAAACGGAAACAACGGGTTGAGAAAGTCTAAAGAAACGGCAAAATCACTTTTAGTATTTTGAAGCTGCTATTGTCATTCAAAATATTCGTACTTTCTGCACCTGAGTGGTTTTCGTACAACCACGTATTGAGTTCCAAGATGGATAAATTTTCTCTAAGGAAGCCAAAACAACTGTCCCAGATGGCCAGATTTCTCACAATTTTTTCTCTGAAATATTTGTTTTATGGCACATTGGACATCACTGTTCATAAGAATATAGAGAGGGGCGCCTTGGATATGGTGACACACTCCCTAAAAGAGAAATTTCCCTGGAAAGAACAACACGGCTTTTCACTGAAATCACCACATCAGCTTGCTACTGAATAAACTGAATTCTGTCCAGTATCACTGAGTAAGATGCGTTAACCAATAGGTGTTTCAAACGGATGACTTACCTCTGACGCACTAACCAGACAGACTACTGGGTGTTCTTGGTTAACTTTTGTCCTACAACACTCCAAGAGATTTTCAGATCCATCGTTTCTTCAGTGCCCATACTATGCTCTAAATATTTTTTCCAGCTCCGCTACCACCAGGTCGTTCATTCAATGCTCGCCAGTCTGCAAGAAGGTGATTATTCTTCAGTTGCCAGACTTCCTGAATACTTCAGAGCGACCCTAACGCTCATCAAGGTAATATTAATTGCCATGTTGGTAAAATTATGCTATTCCAAAACAATGCACTCTACAGTACGTTATACACTTGACCTAAATTAATTATCCACCTAGCATGAAGTATCTGTCTCATCTGGTTTGATTAGTGGCCCCTGTTTACGTTTTTTGTCCAATGTTCTGTGCAGGAGATCTCGACTGAACTGAGCCTTTTGACGGGGATCGAAGGAAGCAGTTATTCAATGACATCATCACTTGTTGGGGATGACGAGACAGTCAAAGAAAATATTATCCAACTTACTCTGAAACCGAATGGAATACCCCTGTGGTACAGAATTGAGGGTCTCGAAATTCATATGAAGTACTTTGTGGATGCCGTCAACGAATGTGAAAAGCTTACTCTCATGGCCTACGAACTTTCTGAGCGTGTATCATCGATGACAGCGGTGAGTCTCGTCACACATTTTAACTCACCCAGATCAGCTGTATTTCTCTTGCAATAACTGTCTACTTAAGTCTTCTCATTCACACTCGATCTCAGTGGTAAGCTGCTCAACCGTCTCAACCTAATGGTAGTGCTCTTCCATTCTTGGACTGAATGTCCTTTCTAGCAGACAAGAGATGACCACGCATATTTTCAGTCCAGATTCATTACGTATTAGTCTGCCAAAAACACTCTCAATATGAATAGTTTGTGTATGTTTTCGCCTGTGTTCATCTACGGTCCCATATTCGCAGTGATTTTTCACAGGTTCTTTAGGCCTCATAATCACAGCTCGTCCAGTGCGTTCCTCAGGCAACCACTGGTTCACATGGTCAACACTTATATACTGTAACTAATATAGCCTGATGCTTACAACCTGGGAATTATGTTCTCATTTCGGAAGCAGAACACGCGACCGGCGATCTGCTTCATGTACTGAGTTCACGATATTCACCACCAGAGTACACAAGCCTATGTGGAGTTTTTTCGGAGTTTTAGATGTTTTTAACTTCTTATGCATAAAGTAGTTAAGGAAATGATACCACTGAACCGCCAAATATCTTATTAATTAAAACAGGTGGGACACTTCAATTAGATTTGAACGTAACTAGCTGCACAACACTTTACTCGATCGTTTGGAAGAATGCATTCTTTCGCCTCTTCCGTGGCCTTTAGGGGCAAAAAATTTAGGTATCGCCTAACCAATGCGCGTGTTTTTATATACGCACGAATCTTCCTTTTAAGTAACTGTATTTTTATATTGCCTTGGGCGTGGTGCACCACCCTGCTCACTAACTTAGCTTAGCAGTACTCTGGTCTAGTCAGGCCGTATCTGCTATGTATCCTAGAAACATGTCTATTTACGTATGACCGAATGAACAGCTGGTGGTCAACCGATTGTGCTACACGTCAAATTTTATTTCTTAGGAATAGCCTGCCTTCAGCAGGTGTGAGCTTCAATGGATCCGCGGTGGTCAACACCGAGACTGATGAGTGAAACTGCATCGAAATCATGTTTTACTGGTCTTATTTGCACTGAAGTAGACGGTATGGGTGTCTGAATAATCTTGAATAGAAAGCAGAAAGGGAGACTCCCATGGTTATAAGCAAATTGCTGCCTTCCCACTTGCTACACTTGTGCCCCACGAAGTGAGGTACTAGTTTTTTTTGTCGTGCATGCCTTATCTGTTCAGTTGCACCCCAGATCGACTTATCACGTGCATCGAGAACCGAGCACAGTTTGGGCCCTACTCTTGAGCGTCTTGTATGCCTTCCACAAATGAACCCTACCTTGATGTCGCACAAGTACCCAAAAGAGCATTGGTACAAGAGATCGAAAGATTCGGGGATTCTAGAAGAGAACCAAGGCGCACATAATCCAGACACTAAAAAACATTTATCAGCAGGTTTTCGTATATTAGACATTTGGGAGTGAAGACTTGCGCTTCGTATTGACACTTTCATGACCCTGCTTTATTTCTTCACAGCGTCTTGGCCCCTGGTTGGAGGAACAGGCACGCATACTTGGTGAAGTGAGCCAAGTTGACCAATGCTCATCTACCGCTGATGAGTTATCATCTGTGCTCAACACACTTTCAGTAAGTCCAAGCCCGTAAACAATGACATCTGCCTTTAAGTTTATTCGATCTACCTCTCCCAACAAACCTAGAATGGACAAATTGGTGGATTCTCCATCAACAGAACACCATGAGGCAATATGTCAATTCAAAGAGTGACTCATCTTTTAGGCTTTCTACGAGCTGGTTACGGATACGTTTAGAGTGGAGCGTCTAGAGGGCTTCTTTTTATTGGAGTCTTTTCCGCAAACAAACGCTTCACTGTGCCATTTCCTGAAAGCATACGTGACCGACTCTATTCTATATGAGGTGTGTAAGGAGGCACACACTCGTCCGCTCAAGTGTAAAAAAAACCCCGCTGTTCTTAATGGATTTTAGGTCCGGTGAATGCTCGATTCCGGCGGCAGTAACATCCTCCAAGACCCCCTCTTCCGACGTTCCTTACGAAGTAGATCAGCTGCAACCATGCATGCCTTGTCCCCTCCCCCAGAAGGGAGACCATTACCAGCGGAAGCACAAAATTATTTTTCCTTACTCTTTGAGGTTTAACTTAATTTACATGGCGCCATTATCCATTTACTATAACATAGATGGTATCTTAGCTTAACTGTGGTGCTTAGAACTGGGAGATTGCCGCGAGTTATCTGTGACTACCTGAGGGATAGTGGTGATCGTGTACGGCATCTCATCGCAGCTGAGCAGTACACCATCAGTGAATAGAACTTAAGCAGAGAGGGGTGATCATGGGGCCTTACAAGTGATTTTTTAATATACCGAAATGTGACCCTATAATAGAATACACTTTGGGTTCTGATGTGAAAAGAGGATATTTTCCAAGAGGTTCCTAAGGGATGCAGTCACAGTCGTGGTCTTCGTATCTTCAAGTGTGGAAATGTGATCAGAGTATTTACTTTTCAAAAGATCGCAAAAGACAGGTTATGAAGGACCGGTCCACGCAATGAATACTTGAAATAAACCAGGGTCGACAGTTATCATACAACTACCTGGGATCGAAGGCCAACCAAACCAGAAACCGATAACCGCTCGGAAACCACAGATAGGGCAACTTTCAGGGACGCAGAATAGCAGGAAACTCCTCGCAACTACCTCTAAAGGCTCCGTGGCAGAGGTTTGCAAAAAACGACCGAAGCACAGGACTTTCGACCGAACTATCAACGAGCACGTCAAGTTAGAGTTATGCAAACAAACGTCTACCCAACCTCCCATCTCAAGGCGTTAGTCCGGCTGTCGATGATGCTGATGTCGAGCAAAGAATTCTGTGTACCGAATGGGCGGTTGTGGGGTGTTTTCCGGTCCCAAACGCCATGTAGACGGTCCATATAGGACGTGTGCATGAATAACCGTTTATACAGTTGGCTGGTATCTTGCTGCAGTACGACCCATCATTGAGAGGGTTACAATCTACATACATACATACATCTACTACATACAATGTACATACAGGGAAGATGGCCCGATTCCCTTTATAGAAGACCTGACAGTGGCCGCTTGCGTTTCTCGCCACTCTATCAACGTGATAACAGTGATCACTCCATCGGGCTGGAGCAGCGAGTGAAAGACAATATCTGATCTAGAAGATGGAATGACATGCAGCTTACTTAACCCGACAGGACTTATCTGCTGGTGTTGATCAGCAGGTCGAATGCCCGGAACTCGATCAGATACCAACCTTACAAAGGCGGTTCTTCTGTGATGACGGCCGGTCGTCTTACGTAGCCAGCAGTGCATTCAGTGGATGCTCCCGATGTTTCAGTAGGGATAAACATAAAAGTTTGATTTTGTACATCGTATCTTCATTTCTACTCTTTGGCAGATGGCTGATTATGCTCGTGCTTAAGTTGCATACTGATCCCTGACAATTTCTTGCTTCTGGACAGTCTGCATTTCGAATCTCTCGTGTGATGGCAGGTGCACATACAAACCTGTATGATTCAACCACGGTGTTAGGTGGATTTCAGTCATTCAGGCGACACTGGGATTGACTTATCCGCTGTGTTCCACTGTATGTGTGCATATTAACTTTTGACTACAGTGCAGCGATTGGCTACCAGAGATAACACCGGCAGGATCACCCCATTTTTCTCCAGAATGATTATTTGGTCTTATACACGCATTCACATATTAACTTGACGCTACTGGAGGACCCAAGTGAACCCCAGGTTCACACAGGGTGGTTTCCACGAGAGGCGCCGCAATAAAAAAATTTTCGGAGCGTTTTTCTAGTAGAAGGTTCTTTGAAGAGGGAAGTCCTTCAAATATGTCAGACTTTTGATGAATTTTACGTCTTTTTTGCAATATTTCGTACATCGCATTCATAATTTGAAACACACCCAAGAATCTATCTGTTTTCTGTTCCAGACTACAAAACTGATGATCCGATCAAAGGCAGGCGCTATCGGTCAAGTCATTCATGACGTTCATCTTCTGCGGCAAACTCTGGGACAGTTTAATGCTAAAATAAATTTTGAACGGCATTTGTTCTCCTGGGATGCCCACCACCAAGATCAGTCGACACCACCGACGATTGAGGTTAACAGTGATGCACTTAACTTACCACTGTATACACACCTTGACCGGTTGGATGCGGTTTATACCGATCTGGTAAAAATGTGTGCGGATTCCACAGTGAGTCATTTATGATGTGAGAACCAGCGCTTTCTTTCTTTCGAGTATATGCCAGTTTGATCTCAATTTGTATTGCACGAAAAGAACTAGTGGTACTAAATATATCGCGAACGGCGAAATCCGCCTGTTGACATGGAACATATTTCCAGAAAGCTTTTCAGCATGGACGTTTTGTGAGATATTAAGCGGATCAGGGAAGATTTTTCCTAGGTTTCACCTCTCAATAACTGGCCAGTCGAATAACAGGCCTCTATAAAGGAAGATGTTCACAAATTTTGCCATCTTTTAGTCTCTGAGAAGCACCCCAGAATAATTTGGCTTGGAGCAACTTCACCTGGTTAGAAAGTAAGAAGGTTGGGATGAATTGTCTTCTTCCTACTGGTTCCTACTTGTTTGCTTATTTACTTCCTTACGCACTTACTTAGTTACTTACTTGCTTACTTCCTTACCTACTCATTTACTTATTTTACTTACTTTTTTGTTTACTCATACGTCGAAATACATGGCTCTTGTCCAAAATCCGTCGAAGAACATTTTAAATTTGTATTAGAGAGATTTTGAAGTTTTTCCGGAGCTTTCAGCCTGCAGTTAAGATTAGTGTGTGCTAAGAAGCACTGCACTGCTGTTTTTGTATGTTGGACGTTATCTGCAATCCGAAATGCATGTACCTTGAGCAGGACTCAAGTTCGCATCCTTTTGTTTGGTAGTTGAGCACCATACTAATTGTCTGTAAGTGGCTAATCAGTGCTGGCCTATAGCATCACCATGTTCCAATCACTCAGTCTGCGTTACATTATTCAATGCTGACTGGCCCCGCGAATGATTACTGCTCAGATGGAGAGCTCATGATATTTGTAACACTGTCCCCTTTGAGCAGATTGCTCGTACCCAACAGGTAGTAGGGGCATTTTGACATTTTAGTAGAGGTTGCGTACCGCAAATGAAATCAGTTTGTGCTAGAAAGCTGAGAAGCACAGCACATCTTTTTCGGTCTCGTTAGAAATCTGCTGTGCACATCTTACAATCTTTAGGGCAGTTCGAACCAGGTAACTTTCTGTTTGATTCTCAAAGAGGATGAGAGCGCAGTACAGTGTTTCTTGTTTTTTTAGCACAGACTGATTTCACTCGCAGGGTGAAATTCTTCTTGAAGCATTGTTGGTAGTTGAATAAGTCACCCCCAACACATCTTTATTTTTCACTTCAGAAGCCTCAAGAATTACTGTAGATAGCCTTTTGTTTTCACTTTCTCCTAATCCCACAGTCCAGCATAGAACCAATTTGTCCGTCCAGTTTTCAGTTCCACCAGTCGTTGGTAGTAACCGAGGATTCCGTACAGCTTCGTTAGTGTTTGAACGAAAGCTTACATAATGGCTGTTGGCAATCGCTCGGGGGCTGTGACGTACAAGGTGTTTTAGTTAGGTTTGAAGTAGGGAGCTCATGTTACACATGGTTGTAGAACACAACTCGAGAGGTTATGTCCCACTTTCACGTGTGCTTTACTGACGTGAACCTAGTCTTGAATCAACGGACGGGCTTAGTGTATCGATTGAGTCCGTGTCCGCAAAGCAGTCAATGAGGGCGTTAAGTAATTTGGCATCCCGTTTGACTGTCGTCCTGTCAAATTTCGTCTAAAAATCACGCGTTATAGATCAAACATGAAAGCTTTAAACAACTGGGAGAAATCCATGTTGGCGGCTTGACGTATGGGCCACAAAAACAAGGTCAGAGTATTTTCAGGTCTCAGTTCTGTGACCGGTGCACTGTTCCTTAGCCCTTATCCAGAAAGCAACTGTCACCTCGGACGTCTTACCTTGCTAAGTGTATGTCCTAAGGAGAGTTCACTGCAGACTGTACACATCAAACTATTGGCAGCTAATATAGCCAAACGTAAAACAGCAAGGCCAGAAGAGGCATTTTGTCCTAATTGAGTTTCTTCAGATGGGTGTGGGATCAGCACTGGCAAGCATTCATCGGCTGACCTGGAACAAACTGCACATTTCACATGAAACCATTGTTTGAAGTTTTCAGCCTGTCTTAATTTGCACATTTTGTTCTTCAGAGAACTGTCTGTACTCGTCTGTTTGAAGTCGGACGAGCCGACTTGGTGTTGCGCGACATAGAGCAAACTGTGAACGACTGTGGTGTATCTGCATTGGAAAGCCACCCTAACGATGAGAAGGAAAGTTTCGACGCCTCTGTTCCAACAATCGCAACCGACAGTTCTGCGTTGACCGGGTGTTTTTCCGGAATCGTGCGCAGGAAACAGTTAGAGGTTAGTCAGACATATATAATCTGGTTTTTAAGTTAATAGTAGGCTGTTTTCGAGCAGAAGCCAACCTGAGCAGGACGCCAAAAAGCGTCAACCAGTTTCGAAGACTATTTCGGTCTCATGATGGAGAGTTTTTTGGCTTCACAAATGTTACGAGTTCATAGCAGTGTCAAACGACGGACGCGACGTAGCCTGTGGTACTCATAGCTGGTTTCACTTACAAACACGCTATGAGTGGGAAGCTTTGGCTATGTGTTTGGAGATATGTGTTGTGGAGCCTAGTATGTCAGCCTCTTTAAGAAGTGGGTTTTGTTCTCTGGACAGGTTGTATCTCCGGCGTTGTTGGCATTCATTCGTTGCAATCCCCCATTTTACCTGACCCCATAGGGTGACCAGAACTTTGACTTATTTAAGGCGAAACTCAGCTGCCACAATACTGTCAGACTTCCAACTAAGATGCACCTAATTGGTCCTCTGTCTAAGAAGAGACAGGTAACTTGTCGAATCACAATATCCTGTCCCATCGCAATCTCGAAAAACCAACTAGAACATGTCGTATCAGAGAGACGATCGTAACAGGCAGAGGAAGATGGTTAATTGACTGTCAGAAACATTGTCATAGTAGACAGGGGGTTGTTACATAAAGGTTCACTAGACAGGGAGGGGCAATGAATCGTACTTTGTTCGTATATACCGGATTTATCACATGATGACCTTACTTATATGAAACGAGATGATCCTGTTATCCAAAAGAATTTATTCACTGATCGCGCCATAGCACCCAAACAAAACTGAGGAACTGTTGTCGTACAGCAGTTGCAGACTGAAACACGCTTTAGAACTCTGAAGGACCCTGCGTCTTTGGTTTAATATCTGAGTCTCACAAACTCTCCGCGAATAGCATCAGTGTTGCGGCTTGGTTTGTGGAGGCAGCTGAGAACAACCAGTGATTAAAGGAAAAAGACACTGACCATTGGTGGATTACCTCTCAACAGAAAAACCGAGTGTGGTATTTAATTCCGCCAGTCGATCACTAAGACGACGAGAACACAGCCTGCGTTGAACTGAGGCTAAACTTTCGAGTGGCCGTCAAGGTAATTGGCGGAGAAATTAAAATATTAGTAGGGTTTAGCGATTGGCGCAAGGCGAACAGTGACAACCAAATGCTGTCGGAAATTCTGTACGAATCAAGAAAGTGAAATTCAGGACACTTCAAATTCCGGTCTCGGGTTAACTGGAAGGGCGACAGAAGTGTAGTCATACTTGGATTTAGAAGAATTCTGAAACTGTAGCGGTTTCAACTGTGAAGCAAACCAAACGATAAATCTCATGAGTTTTACGGATAGCAAGCGATATTCCCTCTGGTCGACATTTGCTGTGGGTAGCTTCTGTGTAATGTAGCTGTTTTCAATAGCTGATCGTAGCTAAGCAAACTTGACGCACTGCCGAAACTAGCTCATGTAGCTGGCCCAAAAGGTAAAATGCATTGCAGGCCAGGAAATGATTCCATTTTTCTGCCGATTGAGGTGGAGCGTTTTGCAAACCCTATGGACATTCATTTTCAAACTTATCCCTCCTAGGTATCTCAAAAGACTCAGAATTTCCAGACTTTTCTCTTGGTTGAGGATTGATTTCGATACGCTACGCTCATAAGACTTTATTTCTTGCTAGGATAGCCGAGAATTCCTTTGAGGACATTTCTGTGGAGTACAAAAACGAAGATTCCAGTTTGATCCGAATTACCACTGGATGGTGTGCAGCCACTCGTTCGTTTGACTTCTGCAGCATTTCTGCTTTCATATTCTATATACTTCCTTTTATGTCCTTTTGAATCCGTTCACAGGGCTGATGAACCTGTTATTCCTCTGTAAACGTTTATTTCTCATGTATTTCGGGATTTTGCTTGAGACTGTCTAAGACTAACAAATTCTGGAAGAGTAACGAGTATTTCCTCAGTTAAGCTATGCGGACTGGCCAAATGATCTAGTTGAAATATCAGCTATCCTACTTACGCATCGCGAGACGACGAAAAAGGGCGATCTCAAGGAGGAATCGATAGGGGTTCCTCCCTAGAGCATAGCTAAAAGAATTCCTCTCTAACCGAACAGATATCATCGAAAGAACCTTAATAGTGTGTCCAGAAGAACGCCTCCTTATTTGTTTAATATCAATCCAACTGGAAACAGAGGCGGCATTTGACTGATGAACACACCACATATCATTAGTGATTCAACTGGTATTCCGCTGAATATTTTGTCAACACCAACTTGATTTGGAAATCAATTGATACCAGATATCCTCCGGTCTTATTCCGTTGGGTTTGCACCGGGTACAGGGAGTTTGGTTGTGCACCTTTGAGTAAGCCGCATGTACCACTACCTATTGTGCGTGGGGGTTCACCGGCCTGGTTTGGTGTGACTAGCCACGAGACCATTCGAGAACATTCATCGTCTCTGCTTATTTCAATGGTGGATAAATTTACTACATTTTCTAGATACACTTGGAATTCAAGCCACGAAAGCCATTTGAGAGATTCCTTGTCTGCTGTGATGTGGCCATTGCGGACCTCTTTTCTGGTCCACATTATATTTAATGTGTTGTAATTGTTTTTTTTTTGAGTCGATATTTCATACTTTTGCATCTCATACACGGAATGTGCGTAGGAGACTGACAGGATTTCTCTGTTTTGCTGCTTTATAACTCCGTTCATGACTGTAGAGTTGTCTTGATGGTCATAAGTAAGCGCCTATATCCTGATTACAATGACAGTGATGTACTTCGATACCTGACGTGGACTATTTTTCCAGGTATATGTTTCAGAACTGACTACTTATCAGACACTGATGGACCAATTTGCCGGTGCTCAAAAGCAGGGGCAGGTTCCAATCGTGTGTGACGCAAGCTTGAATCCAATGTGGCAGCGTGTCTACAACCGTTTGCTGATAAATCTCAATACGAGCTCAAACAGCCTACTCAAAAGCAAGTGTGAATTCGCTCAAGTAAGTGTAAGGCTATGAAGTAATCCTCTCGTTATGTGGTAAGTTTCCAAGCCCTTCGTGTTTTGCCCACGTAGTGATGCACTCAAATGTTGACCCTAATCACGGTTTAACCGGACTACTGATAGCAAAATTTACCCTTATCGTGCTACGTGAGGTTTAAAAACGAATCCGATATAGGCTCAAAAAGTACTATGAAGCCTGGCTGACGTCAGGCGGGTAAATACAGACATATTAGCGGAATATGGCTTAACTGCTTAATTTCTTTAAAAGAATTTACTGCTCTTCGACGGACCCCTAAACCGGGTCTTTTTACGGGGAGGCTTCATGATCCCATTTTCTTATTTCTCCAAAGAACAGGACGATCCAAAATTTGTCTTTTTTACTGTGTGAAAACGCCATAAAACTTCGAAATGGCAGCATGGATGCTACAATCCAATTTTGCGAACTTAATCTAATTTCAGTTGGATTTACCTTAATATTTCGTCACATTATCTGCCAGTTATATTGATCCTAAATTTGAGAGTTAAAAAGAATGAAACATCATGTACTATCGTGAAGATGACCCTTGAGATCAGGGAGTTTTCGCGGCAATTGGTTGCTTTTTTGGGGGAGAATCGGTGGATGACTGAGGCCAGGGATTCTCGTGGTCCACAGCTATTTTCTCTTCCAAGTCATTTCAGTTCTGTTCATAATATGCGTTGGAAAAACCTATACGGAAAGGGTGGAAGTGCACATCGTTAACGAAGCGGATATTTTATGTACATCTACTGCATTTTCTAATTGCCATGTGACGATTTTGTGCTTCAATCTAACTTGATCAGGTAGATTTTGCAGCTCTAAAATTAATGCTGTATACATATATTGCGCTCTGCTGTTTCACTACTTATAAAAATGAGTAGGTATATAGATATCCACTTTACTCAGAGGTGGAAGGCAGCAATCAGCGCTATTTCTGACCCACCCCACCCCATTTGGAATTCTTTCCCGCATCCCAATGTAATTCTTGTTAGCCCGATGATGCATCCGTTGGTATTTACTTTTTTTGCTGAACTCTGCATTATAATATCTCTTAATATGCGACTCGCCCTATGCTGTATGGTCACCCTGTTCTAATCTCCACGTTATGGACATATCTTGATGGTCGCGGTTCGAACGAGTGCAGCTAATGGTATCACTGCGGGATTTGTGCATTTGCGCTGAACCACCCCGTGTCGTGCAACCTCAGTGGGTGTTTCTGTGTTGGGGGGGGTTCCTCTGGTCAAGGAATTAGCTGGGCAACTGGATAACAAATAGGTTGACTGCCTAAACCGTTGATTTCCTCGAATCGAATCAAGTCCATGTGAGATATCGGTATTACTATCAATATGTTTTGCCCGGATTTATCGCAGCAACAAAGAACATGTGCAAGGCAACAGCGATCGGTAAGACGATGCTTGGTCGAGAACACCATATATTTCTACCTGCCCGACATTCATCTTTAGTTTTCTCATCGCTGTTTGTTGTAAACTCTTCGTAGTTGAAAGCACATTTTTGGTGATGATGCTCGTCTTCCACAGTCACTCACGGTGGTAGTCCAGCAGCGCACTTAGTAATGCAGTTACACAGTACCGCAGTTGCCACATGCACCCTGGCCTTTCCTCAACCTTGCTTCTCTCCACTTCAGATACGAAAAGTCGACTCATTTATGTTCAACAGTGCATCTTGGCTTCGCCGAAACGGTTTTCGCCTATTCAAATGGACTTACCCTAGGGGGTTGAGTCCTGCGACCGCTAGCTCAAAGTTGAATGAATTCCAGGTAAGCTTTCTGCTGAAGTCTTGCTCTTCGTAAGTAGTCAATTTAGGGTAAGCCTTTCTCGCTGTTTCGACTTGCTGAAAGAGGAAGATGACAAATCCCCTAATTGTGTACTCCATTTCAGGAGGTTTGTACCAAAATAGAGCAGGAGAGCCAAGCGAAATCCTCACAAATGATGGATAACATTCGGGAATCTATTTTGCTTTCGATTTCATCTGACCCAACGATCAAGAAAATTGTAACTTATTTGGAGGTCGTTCTGTTAGGGAATAACTCCACCAATGACCAACCCGAAGCACTGGATGATCTTTCTGCTCCTGGATTGAGGCTGTTTGTCCATGAGCAACAGCGATACAAGCGTTTTGTGTCCTTCCTGCAACTGGCTTGGGACTGTCACGTAAAGTTTGTAGCTCAGTATGAAGAGAAAATCCATGAGTTGTCGACTGCGTTTCAAGGTCTACATGCAACTCTAGCTAAACTGTATCGTCCCTCAAAGTTGGTGGCCCAGTGCAATGAACAGCTGATGGAAATTAACGTGAGTTGCTCTAGTCTGATGCACGTCATTTCGTGACTCCTGTTTAACCGATCGAAAATATTTCGCTCTATGTCTAAAGAGACTTTTGTGTCCAAAGTTTAACCCGTCAGTTTCCTGCGTCCACTTTCCAGCATGTTTTGTTTTTTAGGATGCCATCTCCCATCTCCAGGCACACGCCACGACTGTAGGTCGTATGTATTCCGCAGTACCACAGTTAAGATGTTTATGTCAACCGTTGGAAGTGTCAAAAATGTTGGCAACAATTCGTAGCATGAAGCATGAGTTCTTGTGTCTTAGCAGCCGAGCTGAAGAGCGGAAGAAGATTCTTCAACAAGCCCTCAAGGAGGACATTGCGGTAAGTTTAACTTGCTTGGTAATGGTCAACCTATTTCTAGGGTTGTTGTAGTAAAAAAAACCCGAAGGTGTGAGCGAGCAACGGCATCTAAAACAAAAATCTTTCACTTTGCCCACTGTGAGTACATAAAGGTCACGATAGATTTACAGGACCATCCTGATCTTTATTGATAGAAAACAACTGTTCATTGTGTGGCGAACACATCTACTCAAAGGAAGTTAGGTTTGGAGAGAGAAAAAAGAAGAAAATGTGATTCTTGGAGTGGTTCTGTCATCTTTTTTCTGAACTACCTGGGGGTTTGACACTGATTTCCACGTGACTGTTGGTAACCTCAAATCCAGCACAGTTATATTACAGGCAGTGTTTACAATACACCAGTCGATGCTAAACCAAAAATCTGATAAGCTAGACTAAACATCTACAACAGTGAAATGCCTTTTTACAATGGCATGTGATCTGAACTTTCGTCTAATCGCCTATACTTGTCTGAGTCATGTTCAGCTGGCATCAAATACGGGTTCCAGGTGTTGGTGGTTGCTGGGAATGGTTGCTGTTGATGGTTGCTGTAGAATGCACACTAACATGGCTCTTGTTTGAACAATAGTTCTCTTGTCCTGGTGTACCTGTATGCCTTGATCGCACTAGTGGACGCCTGCGCACAGTTTCGATAACACGAACGGTTTGAACGGGGCCGAATACGCTATGTAATGTGTCAACCTGAGAATGATGTAAACCGGAAGGAACGATTATTTGTCCGTGCACAGCCGTCTGGGCCGGATATCTAAGGTGATCTCATGTTTCGATATGAGTTTTTCAGCTTCAAAGTTCCATGTCTCTCTTCAATATTCTGCATCCTCATTTGCTTTCCTAGAACTTCTGAATGAACAACTTGAATTTGCTGGTCGGTTCACATATTTAGTCAGCAGTTTGAGCGGTGACTGTACTATGTGAAGTGAAGTCAATGCGTGGATAATAAAATGTGGGCAGGGTTCACCAACTTGCAGCATTTATGACATCAGAAACTGTTATGTCTGACTGCTGTTCCCACTCCAGTGCCTGGTGCCAGAAAAAAACTCACCGACAAGGAACACAACAGCTTTATTGCAACAAGCGAGTGCGTGCGAGTGCAAAAGTTACAATGGCCCCGCGATATTTAAAGGGAACTTTCTGACATTGATCCAGGCTGCCTGATAGGCGTTAGTGAACACCCATCAACATCGATCGTGCTTCTATGAAGTACCTGAACGCTGGTCACATTCGGTCGTGCTTCTGTGGCGTGCCTGAACATTCACCGGCTTTTGCTGAATTGATTGAATGACTGACTGGCCTGGATGCTTGTCGGCTTCCCTATTGAGATTTTGGTAGAGTTTTAGGGTCTCAGTAGGTTCCGGGCGTTCTGTGGTTACCTTCAGGAAACTGACCTTCCTGATACAAACGAATTTCGCTGAAGTTAAGGAACCCTGCATACAAGACAGCAATAAGGAACGTCTGACAGTGTAGTTGCGAAAAATAACCGCTGTGATCCGAATTCTCCAGGCGTCTTCAAAATTTTGGTAACCGTTGTCTCCATAGCATAGCGATATTTAGCTGACTGCAGTGAATACTCAACAAAATGGTGCATGAACTGACTGTTGGTAGCGAATCAGATTCGTTAGAGCAGCGGATTAAACTTATTAGGTCGAGACGGTTGGGGCATCTATTACCTATTTTTAACCAACTTCTACTGATGAAAACGTTGTTTTCTGTTCCAAGCGATTGTCGAAGCAAGGTTTGCGGGGGTTAGACCATGACATGACAACGTGAAATTAATGCGACTACCGTCAGTTTGATTGCTGTGGGATTTTCGCGTGTTCCTGCCTGGGGCCAACTTGATCCTGTTTGCAGATGGTTAGAAACCATGCAGGAAATGACATGCAACCGATCCAAGTGGGGCGCATGCTGTCATTTCCTAGCCAGACTGCCTAGCTAAGGTTCATTTGTCATTCTGCCCTGGGCCTATGTTGGGTGAAGGCGCAGTGTCGATACCGCTGATGGCACTTTACTTCTACATGAAGGGAAGATATGCTTATTTTAATGCTGTTCAAAGGTGTAGATACCTTCGTCTTGATCTTCCTCCTTAAGGACATTAGGTTTTCTCGCAGTAAGTCCCTAGGCTTCCCTTTTCTTTCCACTCATCACTAAGTCTCTCCTCCCTCAGGGTTGTATGGCAGTTAAGCAAGTATGTGAAAAATCGTATGCAGAGCTCACAGGTTCAGGAGATCTGTCATTCAGTATTAAGGGATGACTAGCTGGAAAATTCTTGGGGACTTTGATCACTTGTTCTCTCAGGACGCATGTTTGTGTGAAATACTTCGGTTTCCACGTACTGAGTCGAATTCCTGTCTTTCAGTTTGACACAGCCTACAAGCGTTTGATGTCCACCCTGAAACACTACTGTGAAGAGAAATCGTCCAACCCGCCGGTTAGCTCAACTGTAAAGGATGCAAAGGCTTCCGAACCACAGGTAGGCCCTCTGGATTTCAACTAGTTGGCTGCCAAAACTGGACTTCATCTGAGTATCGTGTATGCTAGTATGCTACATATAAAGCTGGTCCATTACGTTGCGTTCATTTTGCACGTGGCACTTGCACACGTGTCCTTGAATTTTCTGGTGTGGGTACAAGACAGTTCTTATCTCTTGGTTTGTTAACCTAATAGGCGGACCCATTGGAATATTGCGGCTGAGTCCTTGGTCTTTTAAACGTAGTGGTGCATGAAATGGGCCAGTTCGACTTGTCTGTCAGTGTGGAGCATCACTCCTCCTGCCTCGTGTCTCCGAGTCCCAAGGCTTATACGCTTTCCAAGTTGAACTCGTGGCCTCCTTATTTCTCAAGTATGGGGATCAAGGATAAGGGATCATGCCTTCAGATGACCGTATCCATTCATGCAGATAACTTTCTCCCAGTTTGTCCAAAATAAAACTTGTTGCGATTGCTGCAGTTGATTTGTGTTTCGCCAGTGTCGCCTTTCGGTTTTGAGGTCAGCTGTAGCATAGAAACGCTCAGTTTATGAACTGTCAGGATTCCATACTTAATTCATTAAGCAACGAACTTTTTGAAAGTAAAAGTGGAACTTCCTTTCAGCAAATAAAGTTCAAAAGGCAATAATCAGTAGGTTGTTGTAGAAAGCTCACAGAATGCCTCGAACGTGTCACATATTGCATGTTGCTCAGCTGCTTGGGATAGCCTGGTGGTCTTATTGAAGAGTGCGATTTCCAGATGACAGGTATCGTTGATCTCAGTCAGACACTGTAAGTGTCTCTCATTTATACTTTCCTACACATAAACGTGATCCACCGTTTGTCACACTATACCTCAAGAAAGTTGCTATTTGTTTCGATACGTAGCGTACCTTACTTTATTTCGATTGTCCCTCCCATGGGGATAAGTTGGCTTTTGAATGTCTCAGAATCACCTTGCTGAGACACGGTGGTAGGTGAAACAGGCTCTCTGCGATGTTGTCCTAATGTTGGTTTTAGCGCGGTAGGCCTTGGAGAGTCAGGGAACCTAGATCTATCTCTCTCCTGTCACGATTATGGAGCAAAACCGTTTCGGAATATGTCGACACGTGGGCGGCAAATGACGTGGCAATCCCTCGAAGTTGACATCGCCGAATGGTCTGGCAAAAATCCTAGAGTACCTTAGTCACAACCTAAACTGACAATATGTTAATTTGAGTGGTCTGAATAACAATCAGCAGTCTGGCACGAAACCCGAAACTTTTAGGATCTGTTAACTTGATTTTAGTTCGTCCTTGGATTGCAATTGAGACCCTTTAAGATTTCTGCCATATCGTTTCAGGAATTCTAGCTATATTGTATTCCCTTAAGAGTACTGAAAGGTCCAAGTTTGAAGAAGCGTAGTTGTAATGCAACATAATGCACAGTTAGCGAAATACACTCATTTGCAAACAAATTTGGTTTTGCGACAGACTCACCTGGAACCCAGCTGAATCTCTCGTTTTGATGTTTCCAGGCAACTGAATGAGCTGCACCAGCCCGCCTCATGTTTCAGTTGCTACGATATTCGAGATATCGCGATACATGTATATACGTAATGCACTACTCATAAGGTTGCTGAAAATTCTTCGACAGTCCAAGACCGGTTTCGCCCTTGTTGGGGCTCATCAGGTAGGCGCAGTCCCCGAGTTTCCATCAACTTTATGTTCTACTTGAAACCAAATTGCACGGAATTAGCACAGTTTATCTTGTCATCGGTATTCACTGAACACCCTACTTTTCCACACAATTCAGTTAGTTTATCAAACTACTCATGAGTACACAACCGCCCGTCTAAAAAAACCTACGTAGTGCACAAGAATTCTGAAGTCTCCCTTTTTTCCTTGTGTTTTGCTCAGTTATGGAGCCGGAAATTGTGCAGTCCACATACACCGGTCTATTCCGTCATTGAGATCCAACATGTGCTTTATTGTGATTTCATAGCTTCAATAAAAGCCTTCGTGACTTGCATAGTAATCGTTTAGTTGTAAAACACTTTCGGTGCCTAGCTGCCATGTCGCGTGAAGAATCAGGAGGGCTGGGATACTATCAGGTTGCCCAAGCCTATACAGGAGGAGTCAATATGTAGAGGTCGAGTTCGAACCACGGACCTTCCAGTCAGTAGATTCGCGCGCACTGAGCCATCTTACCCATACCCGCTGACTTGCTTGCTCTGTTTCATTCGCTTCTTTGGCCTTGGTGGGATTCTCACAGTCTCCGGTCGTACTTCTTGGCCCTGACCTCTTGCATGAAAGAGATGAAAGTCACGGCCTGATCTCTCCAAGTCATTATAAGTAAAACGAAGACATGAGATTAAGTCACAGTGTCCGTAGTGCACAAACGATTGTGCCGGTGTGATAGAGATGCATAGTCGTCTCTAGTTCATTATCGAAACATATGGCTTGACCCGGGCCATTCTAATATTGCTGCTGCTCACACAACTGGAGTGAGGTGACAAAAAAGCTTGGCGTGAGTAGCAGCCGTCAAAATTTATGTAGGTGATGGTGCAATGTTAACTTATACAAGATCTACATCGGTAGAAGGTTTTTCTACAGAAAGTGATAGAAATTTGAGACATTATCCAAAGTACCACTGTCAGATATTTGTAAAACTGGGTGGGAGTACGATGATCAATATCAGTTAGTCACGTCTTACTGATCTTGAACCGACGGAAAGTGCACTAAATATGGAAGCTATGGGGTCCATCTTTGATATGAACTGATTCATTAGCCCAACTCGTGATGCAACAGTTTCGGGAACCATCGGTCCACTCACGAACCTTCTAAATTTGATATGTGGTCTGCACGACGTGTGTTTCCACTGCTACTTGAGGACAGATATTGGCTGCCTAAATTTGGCTTCGGAAAACGCTTTGTTGGGACTGAATTTTTCCATCCAACTCTTGCTTTTTGCAAACCGTTTGACACTCAGGGCTTTCCTAAACACCGTCGAGAAGTTGTGGGGCAACATCTTTGGACCTATTTATCCTAGAAACCTCAGGTGACTATTGTTTTTCCTTATTGCAGCCAAGGTGGGATTTACAAAGAGAATCTGCCAACTATTGGGCTGTGTTACGACTGGGATGCTATCTGCGCGATCGGTGCACACAATCGGATCCCGAGAGAGGAATTATTGACAACATGTTGACCGACTTGAGACATTTGTGGTATGCCTGTTTTCGGAAGCAAGCTGAGCGGTAAGCATACCTTTGTTGAATCATTAGATCTATTGTTATCGTACACACTAGGGCGAGGTGTCAGGACTACCTATGATTTAAAAAATCACTCAATTCTTGGTGACCGATCAGCATCCAACAACTCAGAATTTGGAAGGATGTTAATTCGGTCGACTGAATTTGGAGCAACAAGTAGTGAAAAATAAGCGGACAAACTCATAGAACTCCCCCCATGGTACCGTCTTGCGGAGAGTAACTCCGACCATTTTATCGCCCCTTTTCGTCTCAGAACAGTCGTAAATCACTTCACTGCACTTTCATGGTTGTGTGGATAACATCTAACAGCAGTCGAGTTTCAGGATGGCCAATGGATGTGTTTTTAAGTCATAGATTCTATGTCAGCGCACTCTACAAAACCTCATTTGGATAGAGATCGAAACTACGAGTTGGTCAGTCCAGTACTACCAAGAGGCGGGACGAAATTTAGCTGTGAAGGATGTGAGAGGCGTGGGACCCGACGTAGGCCTGATCAAATGTCCAGACCTACTCTATACTAAGCGATGTAATCATCAGAGCCTCGTCACCCATTCATTTCTTTTTTACTTATTTTGTAATTTGGGGAAGCTGACGATTCAAGCACGAAAGCAGTACTCCCTGCCAGTCGGGCATTCAGAGTATTGAAGAATCTATGGAGTGGTTAACACTCCTAACCGAACTGGATTGAAGAAATTTTGGTGCGGTTTTTATGTGAGCCGAATTCTTCATCAACGATGCGGGCTATGTCGTCAAAATATGTGATACCGGTAGAACTGTGACGTATATGTAATGTGGTATTGTAGTTTCTCAGTGTTGCAGTAAATAATCAGCGAGTAGTAGTTGACCCCATGGTGACATCATGCTTCTGACGATAGTGTGCCCCATTGGGTCCGAGATGAAGCCTGAATGGATTGTGAGGCAGATAAGGAATTCTCTTAACTCGCAGCTCTGGAAGCCTCAATGGGTGTTCATAACTGGCCATTAGTACACAGCCGATGTAAGTCCGTAGCCATGGCAACCAGATCAGTTGTCCAGGCAGCTACAGATAGACCTTACCCTCGCCTCAACTCAGTGATTTGCCTTCGCTACACTATGAAAAAATACACATGCGACACGGTTGTCAGTGCTAGTCCGGGTTGCTTGTATTGACTGACAGCACGACAGTGTTCTGTCGTTGATGTGGAGGTGGTAGCCTTATATTACCACACAAAGAACATGTTCGTGGACATGATTCGATACACGAATGTCCATCTTTGTCGCCTTCTGAGGAAAAGAGACACCACATAAACTCCCCAAATGTAACCAGATTTGTTCCGTTGCGTTTCAGTTCACTGGCTTGTGAAAAAGCTTTGCTGGATCGAGGCGCGCATTCGGAAGCGTGTGAGAAACTAAGCGAATGGATCCGGACTTTTGAATCTACGTTGAAAATCTCTTTTTCCGTTTCGAAAATACTGTCAGTTTCCAACGCGGACATATTAGGTCCGGATATAATCAAACTGATGTCTTTCAAATGGAGCACTACATTCAAAACTACCAATATACAATTAATTTGTATCAAGGATGATTCACGACTTCGTGAATGCGGTTTCTCCACCAGTGATCTACAGTCACTTGTGTCCGTGTACGGGGACACCGCGCTGGTACACTCAATCCAAGATGAAGTTCGGGTGAGTGAGAACGGTGGTCTTATACGTCAAAGTTGTTGTATATTCTTTCTTTCATCAATGCAATGCAATGTCATTGATCGGTTGGACATTTACACGGTACTGTTGTTAATAGCAATATATTTTTTCCATTGTTTTGCTGGTATGAACTCTATACGTCCTTTTTTGGCAAGCACGGTCCGTTGGATGACAGAATATTGAACAGTTAAGGTTATTTGCAGCATTTTGTGAGCGATCCGATTAGTCATCCGATATCCTGGCCTGTGAAATAGTACAATCCAGCAGACTCACGTGTTGCTGCGCAACCTTTAGTATATTTGTTCGGCATATTTCCTCCATGGATTCTTCATAATCAGAAGTTCTCCCACTGTCTACCTTTAACCTGGGTTTTATTGAGTGGCTGCTGCAAAGTAATAAGTCAGCAATTTGCGTCTTCTACCTTTGACTCGTTGCTTACGAGGATCTGTTTAATGTTCTCCTTGGTTTACAAAAAGCTTACATTTAGCATATTCAGGCCTGAAATGCGAGCCAAAGAGCACGTTCCTAGAACACTCCACACCACGTTAGCCGACCCTAACGCCATAGTGATCGAATGTAAGTTCAAATCCTCGATCGTCAGCCACCTATTCGACACACTGCACAATGTGAAACTCAACTCATTGTTCCTAGTCTCAGCATGAAGCAGCCAGCAGACTGTATGACCTTCAAGACCATATGCAATGATTGTTTTAGACCTGACTTCTGCGGTCAGAAACACCTAAGGGTCACTCTGAGAGGCCACGTTTGTGACGTTGTTTTAGACTTGTATAGAGGTTGTAAATTGTACTGTACTCTGTACCTGTACCGTTTTATACGTTCTGTGGCCGAAGGCAGTGCACGAAATGAATTCATGGCGTAACCTTGCTATTCTTCCTACCTTGTTCTAATTGGAACAGTGATTACAGCCTTTTCTTTTCAGGGGAACCTCACCAGACCTCATTGGACCACAATCTACCAACAAACAATATTCTTCTCCTGCTAATCACATTTATCTAACCCACAATATCTTTTTCTCCCCAGTATTTTAATCGAAATAGATCAGTTCAGTAATGATACAGCATACTTCTGACGTTCAGCTATGTTTTACTTCACTTTCTCGTCAGTCTTCCGCGAACGATGATATCATTGCAGCCTTAGAATAGCCTTAGCACCATTGGACTAGTCCGTTATTGTACAGTACTAACAGGTAAACACAGCGGTCCGATTTAACCTCATTCTGTTCATGTAGGTTGTATTTTCCACAAATCACTGCTCAACATTCATAAGTAGCATCTAGATTTTACTTATTAGGGCGGTTAATTGTAAATTTTTCTAAGCTTTATTTTGCCGTTTGCTAAGAAATGATCCTTGCTGAGACATGGTTTTATCTAGCCCTAACCTCCACGTGGGAGTGATCTGAAGGATGCAAATGTGATATCTGGTTTGGGTGTTTTGGTAGTGGACATCTTCTACCGCAACGTTGTACCAATGGAGTTCCATGTGGTCAAGATTTTTCCTACCGTGTAGATGCTAGAGCTGAGGTAAAAAGGTGTGAGCCTCGGAAACAGAACAATAGTTCACCCACCTTTCTGTTGAACGCTCTTATTCCAACCAAGTCAAACTCATGATCGCTTGATTTTCTCGTATGTCCATTTTCCAGTTGTTGTCAGAGGAATTGGACAAAAGAATGCATATTTGGAATGCTAGTGAACCGGCTCCGATTGATGATTCACGCCGAGATGTACCGTTGCACTTGAGAATGAGAATGATACGTCTGCGGGTTGCATTGGAGCTGCGCAGCAAAGTTCTTGAAGTAAGGTTTTATCTTCTCCAGTTTTGCAGCAGAAGTCCGTTAATTATTTCATTGCACCTGAACAGTAAATAATCATTCTAAGGGTTATCTGATGTGACATATGCAACGCCGGCTAACTGCACCGTAAACTTTGATCCTGCATAATTGTCCTTTATCTTGGAAGGATTAGTGTGGTCAATTGCGACCGCATACCTCAGCAGAAAGAACTCTCTGTGGTGAAGGTCTAGTGTTGAATGTGAGTTGTTGAAGCTGAATGATACGTCTTCAATGATATCTCAGCATACTGAAGTCAGAGATCCAGCGGTAAATAAATCAAAGACAAACTGTGATATTTCGTGACTGGACACACCAGAGTTAATGCAGCAAATCAAGAGCCACAAGTGTGCACCCCAAAACACTCTAAAACTCTTTTTTGAATTTGGTTGAAGGCACTACATACTGAAAACCAGTTTCAGCTTGATTGTGACAGCCCTTTGGCTTGCGGACGAGCCATTACGTCCCACTACAACCTAGCGTTTGGGGTAGCAAAGTTCCAACAGATCTTCCTGCGTAACAGCCATTGCGATTCTTGAGAATATCTATGAGCTCAACATCATATGGGTGTTTTTATGATGAAAGGTCGATAGCCGACCCTGTTTCACCTTTGGTCTGTAGATGGCGGTTTTGATGCTTGTTTCCATGCCGGCAGCATGTAACCTACAATCTTATATTTCCGAAGGATCCGAAACCCCCAGAGACGGATTTCAGCGGAACGTAGTGTATGGACCAACTGCATCGAAATGACGCAGCAGTCTGTCGTCCAGTGCACATCCACAGCTCACCTAGCTATCCGGAGTAGAATGGCAAAAAAATGATGCGTCTTGAAAAGCATCAGAATAACTGAATACATTATGATCGTTCTCACACAAATGTTTGACAGCACGGCAGTAGTGAGCCGCAACCAAGAGCTAGCTAGTTTGAATTGTAAGACAGTCAGACCAAGAATTTGTAAAATGGTAAGCGCGACCTAATATAGTTCTGATATCATCAGAGTAGCCGGAAGAGATGTATTTTAATGAAGCTCCATGTGTGCGCTTGGGGTTACTAATTAGAGTGATTTACACGAGGCCAATCGATAGATGCTGCGGACAAATTTGGCCGCGGCTGGTCATCGCAGGTTTTATTTTCGGCAAACTATTGCCAAGACCATTGATGTGGTGTCTGCTCAACAGTTCTGTTAGTAGTGTGAGAGCGACCTAGGCGAAATTCCATGAAATTTCTCAGTAATTCGTTCAAAAGTTTTGTTCTAAAAACTGGCTCCAAACATACGTGACGAGATAGCCGGTTTGGGTTGGAAGATACGACAATTAGAAGTGGCCAATCAACTAATGTGTCTCTGAAAATATCGCACTTTAGCCAAGACGCAATGTTCCACCCAGTAGTGTAAAACTGACCCAAGAGAAATCAGATAATGTATATCCTGATGTTGTTTTCGCCTGTGAACTTGTTTTTTTAATCTTTTGTCTGAACAACCTGCTTTGTAAACTATCTTTTACCGATATTTATCGGCACCATTTTCGAAACAGAGTGCAATGGATGTTGCAACAGCTATTCAGCAGGCTTGGCTTACACTTTCCAACTGGCTGTGTGAGCTCGAAGCTCGAATAAAACGGACACGCTGTCAGCCAAACTCGATCAACAGTTCCATCCATAGAACATCAAGTTTTGCTCAGTCACAATTGGATACCTACGAGTATGCCCGATTCACGCGTACTCACGTAACCGCTCCGATCCTATCATGCTACAGCTCTGTAATGAAGCATCTTTTGACAACGAATGAGACGGAGAAGAGTTCAGCTGATACGTGGATTACGGGAAGATGTCACAGTAGGGCAAAACCAGCCATGAGAAGGCAGTTCCAGTCGCTTATTTCCAAGTGGAAACAGGTACGTTTACTCCAGTAGAGAGTAGGAAATCTAAATTATAAATCGATCTAACTTTCTTGTTATGTATATGTACCCATCATCATTGAGAGCAGAGTTTGGTTGCTTAAAAGAAGAAATTTATTGATAGCCTACAACAGCTTTGTTCGAGCACCTGGTTTCTTCTATGAGCTTTGCGATTGACTTGCAAACGTTTCGTCACTATGTCAGGGGGAATCTTCAGAGTGCTGTCGGATGGATGAGATTATTTTTCACAATCACAATGGCAGCCATCAGACACTCCTGATCGAGACAGAACACAAGGTTGGTCCAATTTTTTCACGTAGCAACCGTGTACGCAGGCCATGACCCAATTGGTTCGTTGGCATTTAGTAGTCCTGTTTGTCCGTTAAGGCAGGGAGTAAGAGAGCTACGCCGGACTACAACTGGCTGATTGCTTCCATTTCTTACACAATGCAAATCGATCCAGCGTTGCGCAAAGTGCAGGTAAATAGAAGAGTCCGACAAAGCAGTACGTCTAGAGTTATTGTCTCGGTACTGCGGTAACAAGGTTAACTAGTGGGTACTCACTTCTGGAAATTAAATGAGGGTACTTCTTGTTGATAGGGTTAATCGTCTGTTTGTCAACAGTTTACTGTAGGTGCGTATCCGAATGAGGTTTCTAACTACAATTCTTTCCTTCTTCTGCTGGCAACTTCTTCGAAGAGGGAGTTTAACATTGAAATATGCTCTAGAGGATGAATTAGAAGCGGGCTCTGATAGACCAATGCGACCATGAGAGTTGACTTTTTGTGATTAAGAATAGGTGGTTCTCTCAAAGAGATTTTTCATCCCTTGATTTTAGGTTTCCGCTGAAACTACCCTAAAAAAGGAAATGTTTTGCCAGTTACTACCGAAAAATTCGGCTGAAAACACTGGTGAATTCAGAAATTTGCGGTAATCCTTCAGAATCAAGTGGTGTTATACGACCGCACTGCTACACTTGAGAGAAATATGATGGCTTATTGGAAGATCACTTCACACATGATTGTGACACGCTCAGTTTTGCCTTACTACTTTTAAACGAGCACTGTACAGCCTTCTCATTCCTATTGCGAATGATCAGCCGTGCACATCTCACGAATTTTCAAGGTGATCCGAGCGCACGACCTACCGGGCGGTGGTTGAAGACTAGACGTTCGGCTATGACCGGCTAATGTAATCTTGAAAATTTTAAAAATCCCACTCTGTCAGCAAACTTTGTGCTTCCGAAGAGAGAATAATTCCACCTGAGAACTCGTCGCGCGACGAGCCCGCCAACACGTGACCATGTGACATTTATTCTTTAACTGAAGGATTAGTAGTGCCATACCCTTTTCAAGTGAGATAATCACACTGCTGATCATCCGCTCGTGGTCGAACGGTTCAGACTTACAACCCGGAAGCTGTGGGTTCGAATCTTCCTGGAAAATCGTGAGGTTGAGCTGCTAATGATTTCCAAAAAGGAGAAAACTGATGAACAGGACTTCGACATTGGTTGGCTTCACTTACATCGCTGAAGCTCGATTGAAATATGGTTTTAACTCAGGAATACACCACCTTTGGTTGGTCTCTTGGAGCTCTTCTTAAGCAATATTTTTATCTAGACGTTCCTCAACATAAAATGTTTTTTGGTTTTCTCTGATGGTTCATTCGGCGAGGAAGGATATAGCGCTATTAATAGCAATAGTGACAACAGGAACCAACGGTAAACCCAGGAACAGCGTTAAAAGCAAGGACCGAGGGAAAATCAGTTTGGTGTTTTTGGATGAATTGCTTAATTCGGAACCAATCAGTCGCTACCACATCGATGGATTGTCGCATTTACTGGATTGTGTCATATAGGCGATTGGTTATCACCGAAAACAATAGAGATAAGCAAAATACAACCGCATCCGTCATATCCATTGTGCTGATACAACGGTAATTGGTCCCACCTATCGCTGCTTTTATCTGCAACTGGCACACGTTGGGATTGTTTTTATGTGTTGATTGTTGTGATAACGTATCAGGGTAACTTTCGCGGAATGTTTTGATGTCTCCTGTTGTGCGAAAAACTATGGCAAATGGTGTTATCTCGATGCTGCACTCCACATGACTAGATGATGACCTACAGTTACAAGTGTTTCATCAGGATCGTCAGACGCGTTTGTTTGGTTGTGTGATATTGTACAACATAACTGCGGGCACTTGGGGATATCGGCGTTTGAAAGTAACCAACTCTACTATCATTCCACACCATCGAATGAAAACTAACATCAGTTTGTTTACAAAAAGCTGTTCAAACGAAAGGATACTTTTGTGCATTCTGGGACAACCGTACACCCAGCCTGTTTCTACTACTTGAGTCAATTTCGGACGGTATGTTTTCGAGGCAAACGAGCGAAAAAAAATATGAAAACTGCCCTGATTAGCTTGTGGTACCATAAAGTCATATCAACCCCAGACAGCATTCGCCCGGAAACATACTGGCAGCCCCAAACATACGGAACATCAAGACTTCGTTACACCAAAGGATACGGGGGTCGGCTATCGGCATCCTTGGGCGGTGAACAACAGCACACAGCTATCTCACTTTCACCTCAATGAGTTAAGCTGTTGTTGATACTGCTGGAACCGCTGTACGTAAGGTATATGCTTTGTGGTTGACGATATTACGAACACTGCCGCACCAGTGGAGTGTGCCTCCAAGTCTAACACGAAATGACTTGGTTCCAAATGTGTTCACACTAACGGACTGCTCACCAGAGGTTATTCCATGTAGCCTGAAAGGTCCCATTCTCACATATGCTACCTCGCGTTCGAAACTACAGTTTTGGTTGATCAGCTAGGTTGGCAGTAACTAGTATCTGTGCGGAAATATTTGATTTGGGCACCGGTGTCACTGAATCAATGCAAGGGCACGCTCTGAAGTATGGTTTTCGTGGTCCAACTATTGACAACAGTAATCATCCAGCCCAAGGATCTGACACTTTGGGGCGCCTTAAAATGCACACAAGCGCATCAATGTCCGACCATGGTTATCTGGTCTGATGAAACAAGTAATTGTTTGAGGGTCAAAAGCCTGAAATAAATCGTATTAGGCCTGCTTCTGTGCTCCAAGATAAGTCATCCCAACCAGAAATACATAAATTTGCTCTGGAACGTGTGGCTTTCTTCAGTAATAGAGTGCTTTTTGAGTACAACCTTGCTGGAAGAAGATTTTGATGTAGTGCTTGTGTGTAGTAATAGAAAATGTGAATTTGGCACCACAGTCAAGTTCCAGAGTTTCCTGCGTGCCCACTGACTGGGTAAGTAGTACAGAACTAAAAAACAAACCATATCATTCTGCAGGAGCGAGGAGAGAAAAGCAGCCTGTCGTGTTGTAGCTGACATAGCGAAGAGGTAGACTGAAGAAGTTCTATGTGTTGAGAAAAATTTGTTATATATAGGAACCACCAAATGCGCCTCAGAAAGCGATTGATGACAAAATCTAGTTCCGTTCAAGGATGCTGTCCAATTTTGTTTCTGGAAAAAATAGCTCGCTGATGGACTTCCCTCATATCAGCTTGTGCGTACGCCAGCCGCAAAGAAGTAAGTAAATAGGGCCCCAAAACGTTATTCCTTAAAAGTGAGATAGAGCGCTACCAAGGAGAGAGCTATTTAGGCTGGTCCGAAGGATGCGTGTTCATCGTCTTATTTCATACTATTATCTGAAGGAAAGCCACCTCGGACAACTGTCCCTCCTGAACAGGGATCTTGAAATGACAACGTTGACATCAAAGTTTGTGTCTTGAATAAATAACTACAAACGTACTCCTTTCATACTCCTTCGTTTTTTTCTGGTTACCCATAATCTGGATACACGCTAAGCCCTAACCTCAAACAAATACCGGCAATGTATTAAAAAACACGAATTCGTAAAGTTCCCACAATTCTTCGCTCTTAGACTGTGGAAGGGAATAGGTTTCCGTCAATAGATTACTGATACCCTCCGAAAGCGGGTGGTGAGTTTCGTGGCATGTTATTAAAAAGCGATTTTCTGATGGAAATAAATAAGCAATGAGCGCAAGAAACCACCTCATGTCACTGTCCAGACAGCAGATTTTGGAACAATCTGTTCCAAACATTTGGCCCAGTGACCCTTAGAAAGCACTTGGCACACTCTGAATGGTTGTCTTGGTCGACACTTCTTTATGTTTGTCACAGTGTAGACATACTCATTGGTTTTAGTTTCTTTACATTTCTGATGGTACTTCAGATTTTTTCAGTCTACTTGAGAGTGGGACTGAAAACTACGAGATCTAATTGCATGATGATACGTAGTTCCTGGTGACGCAGAAGTTATGAACCGGCCATTGTCTTCTTTGTCATGATACTCCGGGGGCAAAAGATTTAGACCAATGCATAGGTGAGCAGCGACGTCTTGTTTACTGTACTTGGCTGACTGGTAAGTTAGAAAAAAATTATGATGACGACAATACGCATTTCATCAACGCAACCAATTTCGTCTTTTTTAGTGTCGTACTTTCGTTATTCCCTTGCGTCCAGCAGCTCCTCATCAGAATGCTTGTTGTGCCAATTATGGCGCAATTCCCGCGATGACCACGAGTAACACGTGTTTCACTTCAATATAAAATGCCCTTAATCTGAGGTCTTTTGAACACAGTACATTTCTCTAGTTACTTCCATTTGACAGGGGTCTTCCCTATGAGAGTTCCCTTTTTTGTTCTGGCGGTTAGCATTGTTATTTGCTGGGCGTGCGTCTGGCTTAATTTGAACGGGGTCGAATGATTTGTTGTCTGCCTTGTTTCAAGGTGCTTTTCATGTTTCGTAAAACCGATGATCCTCCTTCCTTTCCTCACTTTTCATTTCATTACGTTTGTAAGTTGATGTGAGCTAGGATTCACTTATTGGTACATATTGGACTTTTCAACTGTTTGCTACCGACCAACGAAATACAAGTACGGAACGGGTTAACCGGGATCACTTGGTGGGACTAAGAGTCTTGTGGCACTCATCAAAATTCCAGTGCACTCATAGGGCGTGTACGACATTTTGGCAGCCGTTTGGACGATTGTTTCCGGAGTCAGGATCTCAGTCTGTACGCACATTCCTTTGATATCACATTGTCTACTTGACCTGGCTTGTCACGAGCTAGGCGGCACCTGCCAACAACAGTACGATCACACCCCTCAAGGTTGCTTGTGTTTGTCTGGTTCGTAGATGTGTCTTAGCCTGATGATGGCAGTGGCTATGGTGTCGTTTTACTAGGGCTTATGAATGTTATTGTCGTCCAGGTAACCAGATAACCACGGAAAACAACAGTCTGTCTGTAAACAAGCCTAGTAGATTTGCTAAAACTGGAGTGTAGATATGGTAATTGAGTCTGTAAGATTTGAGAAATATTTATTCAACCCGGAGAAGACACTAATTATGCCCACTGTCTTAAAGTACCGACTCAGCGTCCGAATTCTTACTATGTAGCGATATACGAGCAAACAGCTAGTAGAAATTTTCCTGGTCCGTCACAGCTGGCTAGTTTCGAACAAAACAGTCTCACCTAGGATGGTCAACAGTGTTTGATCCACTGTCGGCGGACACATACAGGGAGGCCTTTTAATAGACGTCAGTCTACGTTATCTCGGAGCTCATCACTCATCCACGTTTATTCTTTTATTCACAGTAAGGCCTTCAACTAAATGACGGTTTTACGACAGCTATGCTTCACCGCTGAACACTGGCGTTCTTCTGTAGATGATACTGAGGAATATCAGTGTATGCACGATGCCATAAAACACACATCGGCGATAATTTTTTCACATCAAGGTTCTGGCCCCGCCGACCAGTCTATTGAGGTTTCAGCAAGGTATCGCACTTCATACGGGTAAATTTTCATCAAAATATTCTCTATGAGGATTCCATGGCTACAAAATTTAAATCGGAATGGATAGCCAGGCTGTAATATCGTAGTCGGTTGGCTACTGTTTTTCTTATTTCTTAGTACGACGGTACGACGGACAAAACATCCACTAGAAGTTAGAGCAGACCTATTTTTGCAAGCTGATTGAAAATTGGTGAAACCTACCCGAGCAGTTTTCTAGGGCTTCCGTGATGGTCTGTGGTAGGTACGCTGGTGACAAACGAGTCTGATTCTGTTCAGGCATGTGCGTCCACGAGTTGCGCAGATTCATGTGCCCGTCACTGTACTCTGTTGTACGTCCGTTTCGATCACTGAGGTGTTGTGTATCTACATGTGTATACATTCGTTTTTTTCCGGTGCAGCAACTATCGAGTCATCATATGATCCTAGTCAAAAGCGTCCAGAAGCGGAAGCACCATAAAGGTCCATTCATAAAGCATCAAGACAGCGCACCAAAAGAGATTGTTTGCCAATTAGGTGAGGAGGTAAAGGACACAGATAAGGCAGGGGAATAGGCTCATTAAATTGGCAGGAATGGGTGAAGGTATGCAACCGTGGACTTTCTATGCTGTGTCACTCGTGGCCATGGAGCAGAGCCCTGCAGAAGAATTGTCATTGAGAGAAATTCAGGTTATGGTGAAGAAATACGGATGTTGTCAGCACTAGCTTGGCTTGTCTTGTCCACCTCTTTTTATGTGATGAACAAAATCTCTAGCCCGATGACATCACGCAACGGCCAATGTGACATGTGATTAATTTTGTTCCGTAAGTCACGGCTGTGTGAACTTTACGGATTTCGTCCATTTCTAGAAGCAAATTTTGGCGGCTTTTCAAGCCCTAGACATCGACAGCTTGGAGGATCATACTCAAATTTTTGTCTACTGACCAACATTTTAGAAGAGATGCGATCAAGGGTACTGTGTAGCTGATAGCCATGATGAACGGGCGGCCACACAGAGAATGACCCAGTCTCCTAAGTACACCTTCACGCTGGATTTTGGTCTGTTCTTCAAGTGTGGCAAATGTTTCATTACCAACTAAGGAGACATCATCAGTTTGCGGTCGGATGGATATTTTCACCTTGACTATCGGTGACCGTTTTGCACTCTAACCTCCAGGCTCGCCGAACAGACCAAAAACGAATCAGAGCAACTGATCTACTCGTGATTCGCAACACTGCCACGTTTTAGGATTCTTATCTATCCGGAGAAAATTGCCAGAAAATAATTTGAAATAAAGTAAACCAAAACGGTCTAATCAAGTCTGCTTAAAACTGGAGAAAATCCACCATGACGGTAATTAGCTTCCATTATGAGATGTTTGGCTAAAATGGCCCCCATCTAGGACCATCGTTCAATTAGCCCACCGCGTTCTTTTTTCGCCTTTACTGCCCTCATTCCCAAACACTGACGAGGAAATTACGGCAACCATCAGGGATGCCAACAATTTATTCACTATAGTTACTTTGTACGTTCGTTCTGTTCCACTTAAACACCAAGACATTTTGTTCACCCTCGGGTTCAATTGATAGAAATGCATTTCATGCACGCACACAGCTACTTGGGTTGTTTGTTATCCATTATCCTAATTCGTGGAAAGTGTTACTTGTAAAAAGCGCTAGGCGCGACTAGAATACGATGAACTCTTGGCCTCTGCCTGAAGCTGACATGACAACTGTTGCCAGAAAGGCCGTAAATAGGAATATTTTGAACTGAAGGGCCAAGAATTCGGAAGATACTCGGTGCAGTAGTTGTTCGTTCGCGGACCAATTTAGTCCTCCGCAACATCTCCTGTATCGGAACGGTCCTCTGGATCGGTTTCAGGAAGCACTGATGTCTCAGAGAGCTGGTACGCAAGGCAACTCCACCAAATAGTGGCTGTATTGTTGTAGAGGCTTCTTGATGCGTGGAATAAAATCACACTGAATGAAGTATCATTTCGTCCGCTCTGAGTGTTGTTAACTTCCCAATAACTTCATCGGTTCAACCTTAGTACCTAAGAAAACCTATTTTAGAAAACCAAGACTCATCCACGGATCATATTGAGTAAAAATTACTCGTTGATGTTCTTTGGTCTTCTGGAGAAAGACAATAGAAACCGTGTCACCTGCACCTTGAGTACGCTTGCTTATATTCACTGTGATAGCCCTCCAAGTGAAGCACAAGATTGGTAGGTGCTGGGCTATCCCATTCGAGTCACATATTGCTTTGTCGTCCAGTACTGGATGGGATCCATCTGAGCCTTAGGTTGGAGCAAGTCCAAATGCGTCTTGCATTCTCCGCAGTTATTCTGGGCGGAAAAAATCTGGTAAACATTCTACAACTCTTTCGTTGCCTCCTCCATTCATCGGGTGGGATGCTTATTATTTCCTCCCACAAGGTACAAATCCACCTTTGAGAAATCCACCTGATAGAATCAAGCTGCGTTTCAACCCTTCAGAGTGTGTCACATTCTGGATCAGCGGGCAACTCATTCTGTTTTACTTATTACTAGCGAGGCGACTTACACATACTCTGGTGCGGAAGTCTTACTCGTATCGTGGTAGTAGATAACGGACGGTGCGAGGTATTCTGCGCGTCCGGTGTTGTGGTGCTGTTTATGTCTTTGGTGGGACGAAGTCGAATACCGATGGTTTAGTTTGAGCAACCCTGAAGCTGACACACGGAAAGGGAAATTCCTTGTCTATTACAAAGAATTAGCATAACGGTTTGGATGTACCCGTCAGATGAGCAAAACGTCTTGTGGATCCTTTTTTCAGGACCGAAAAATAGAACAGTCATGGTAAAACGCCGTTTGCATAGCTGTAAGCCTTCCTCTCACCCCTAAAAGGTTTACGCACCACATTTTAAGAAACACTGCGATAATCCATTCGTGTGTTTGGTCTACCATCACTGGATTTATGTCCATCGTTAAGGTGAATTCATTAGAGATCAGAGTTTGGACCACTACCGGAAAAATTCCTTTTTCTTTTAGTCATCCGTTGCATACACAGGTTGCGTTCCGTAAAATGTCCTTTGGTATCTACCTAATTCCACATTTTATTGGCTTGGCACTAATGGCGTTTCCAGCCCTTTGTAAGATATTGTCCGTGTTCACTACGTCCAATGTCATTTGAGGGGATGTTAAGATCATTTTTCCGGCTTAGAATGCGCTTGTCGTTTAACAGCATCCCCGAGGCAGCCGAATGGTAATACAAAGACAACGGGTTTGCCCCTGTTACAATCATATCGTTCATGTGGTCTCGTACTCATCCACTCAATACCCCCACAGAGGAACCTACATTTAACTACCAAGCTGTTCAGGCACGTTGTGGATTGCTTGACCAGAGGATGCGGCTAAATTTTGACCACTGCTCCTGCTCAGTTATTCGCGCCTTTCGGAAAATTGCGGCCGTCCTCATGCATTATTTTTACAAATTTGTTGCAAGGTATGACCGCAAGTCTTGGATACTATCCCTTATAATGGAGTGATCGTATATTGCGAATTTACCCTGACGCTGAAAAACAAGGGAATGAGTGTGTGTGACCATGATAGCGTGTGCAATAGTTCGGGGTATAACAAAACCCTGGCGATCATTTCACCAGACTTTCCGTCTAAATCTGCCACTCCCACATATCCTTCACAGATGGACCAACTCCTAAAGGTGTTTCAGATGTCACTCAAACAAGGTGGTCGTGTTCCTCAATGCGTATGGGATTTGGAAACACTAGAATGCACAATTGAAAAAATGACAAAGGACACTAGACGAGAACTTGGTCGAGATCAACTACTCAGCAAGAAGCTAACTGAGGCCCTTCTTCAATCAGATGACGGAAAACCTTTAGACAACGGCAGTGAAAATGGTCCAGAACCAAACAAACTATGCCAACTGCTGTGTGATCCACTGGTCAAATGGGATGCAGACAACCCCTTAACTATCGAGTGTTATTTGAATCAATGTGAAGCCCAGCTTATCAATGCTACGGTGAGTCAGACGTATTCAATTTTTGAGAATGAAAACATATCAAGCAAATAGTTTTTAGAGTTTGTGCGCATGTCGTACAGACGCGCAGTAGCCATTAAGAATGGATGGGTTTTACTAGAGCATAACTCTGAATTTTTGTTTGTCCAACTTTACAGACCATGAAGAGCCAGGTGAATTCACTGAAGTCCCACTTGATGGTAACACTGTCAGCCTACAAAAAGGTGTTCATAATGGTGGAATCTTGCGGAACGAGTGACAACACAGCCAGCTTGTACGACCACAGTGCGAATACAGTTGTGGACTCACAAGCCACTGTGGATGAACCAGATACCATCTCAAACAGTTGGTCACAGGACTCTACTAGACGTGATTCCGCTTTGGCTTTGTCCAGCCTACGCGATTCGTTTACCGAACTCAAACTGGATTCACACACGGATGAAGATAATGCAGACCAGCTTGAAGCAATGCTAGTGTTGAGACGCGGTCGGTGTAGGAAGTTAGAGGAAGAATTTTCACAGCTGAAGCAACTTATTCTTTGTCGCACGGAGAATAGCCGAGTACTTCGCGATGCACTTTGTGAGGTGGGTCCCTAAAATGGTTCGATTACAACCATGTGTTAGCCATGTGTTGAACTAGCAGAATGTTATAGCCCAATGTCATTTTGTGAATCAAGCATTTCCTATCTCACATTTGAACAGCGAATCAAACTCGACCAGTTCGACTTTGAGACGTGGCGGCAGAACTTCCTAAAGTGGCAAACCAAAAGGCATTTTCGTGTGTCCGATCTTTTTAAAGCTGCTCTCCCCGTCGACACTTCCTCAGCACAACGATCCTCTGGTACTACTTTCTCAACTGATGGACCCATCTACTCAGAAGATGACGAACGGTGTACCAATGATTACTCGACAAGCTCTGATATTGCCATCACCTCTCCTAATCCGACTGATAAGACCTCAATGTCACCGAATAAGTCAGTGGCTTTTGGCAGCGGAAAACAGCGACTAAAGTGTGCCACCTCTTTAGAACACCTTGGAGTTGCAGATAAACAAGAAACTTCATTGAACATTGAGCTCACATGTTCCCAGTTTGTCCAAGGAGTTCACCGGCATCGTCCCGACTTCAGAGGCTCCGATTGCGTAAGTTTGCGAGCTGCTTTTGCAGAGATTGATAAAAACCGAAGAGGACGCATCACAATCAAGCAGCTGATGGACGTCCTGCAACCGGAAAGACAAGTAAGCGGTTATCACCTTATACCTTTTCCTCTGATTCAGATGTCTCGTTTGTCTCTTACTCAGCAGTGCGTTTGATCCTACTCTAATTTACCTCGAATCCTTAGCTTGTGTGATGGTATGAGCTCAGGATGACTGATCAGACGTCTTATCCTTACAAAGTGTTGCTGGGACACATCTTAACATCGATCGATTCCTCGAGGGACGAATCTTGTCTCACAGAGTGGTTGTGCCAAACATGTGGTAACCTAACGTGAAATCTGGTTACTGTTCGAACGGATACAAGGCCTGATAATTAGTATGCAACCAGCAGGTGTGACCTATGCGACTCCCAGTAAGGCTTATCTGTGATACTGTTATATACAGAACCGATTGGTTTTCAAGACTTTTGTCTTCTGTAAGGATCCATGACTACCACTTTAACTTTAATTTTATGCGATGCTATTTGAAGTGAGGTTGGTATAAATTCCAGTAGTCACAACCTAGTACACAGTACTTGTTCATTAGGTCTTATTGTTTGCTATGAACAACACGTGCCATATGTCTATCACCGTTCTGGCCTGTGAGGCTTGGAATATAATGCTGACCCACAACAGTCAATGCAGATTTAGTCTTTTCATTCTACTGCATACGTTATGATCTTAGTGCCTCGTTCACTCTTCCACATTTGTCTACAGTTCAAATAAAAACCCATCGAATGAGCATGACCCTGGGCGTCTTTATCTATGGGTTTTGTCGGGTACATGATAAATGTTTCGGCCTCCCAGTCTCCAGTCGTTCAGTTGTGGCATATCTTGACGTAAAGCTGTCAAAGAGCTGACATCCCACCGGATTACTCAGGCCTACGGAGAAGCTATTGAAATGCATTAGTCTGACTCGAACAATGGGTCTTCCGATCAGCATCTCTCGCCCTTACTACTGAGCTATCTCGCGTTTATTCGGTTTGGGATAAAGGCAGCTCATAGTCAGTCTATCTCTTGGGTTACAAAAAACAGACAGGCACATTGGCTGAGGGTAACGGAGCTGATGGTTGAAACATACAAAAAACTCTACGTTTACGGTCATCTTTGGTTGGTGGTCTGGTCGTTCACTGGACTTGGCAATTTAACTGTGTCCCCCACTAAGAAGTGCTGTCAGTCGATAAGTCATTACTTTGGAGGTTTGACTTCCTATTCAGTAACACGTTATCACCGGCCCCAGCCATCACAGAGGGGTTGCTCAACGTGGGAGAGTATTTTCCAAAAGAGACTATTCCTCAATATAAGCCAAAACGTCCCTTCCCCTTGGTCTCCTCATTTTTTAGGGGGCAGCTTAGTTTGGCTGGTTTAGAACCCTTATTATATCAGCAACTATTTAGCGAAATACACTCATTTGCAAACAATTTTGGTTTTGCTAGGGACTCACCTGGAACCCAGCTGAATCTCTCGTTTGTGATGTTTCCAGGCAACTGAATGTGCTGCACCAGACCGCCTCATGTTTCCGTTGGTACGGTATTCGAGAGTGTATTTCGCTAATTTCGTGCAATTTGATTTCAAGTAGAACATAAGGTTGACGGAAACTCGGGGACTGCGCCTACCTCATGAGCCCCAAGAAGGGCGAAACCGGTCGTGGGCTGTCGGAGAATTTTCAGCAACCGTATGAGTAGTGCATTACGAACACAGCAACTATTTAGTTCATCTTACCCGATAAATCTGATTCACTAGTCTCAAAAGTGCAGTTTTCTTGCGGTGTTCCCCATCAGCTAATTCCGGTATAAACCCCAGTTGTCTGTCTCGTGGGAAAGCGATTCTCTTGGTAGCCTGCTGTCTTCACCAACGTAGTTGGGGAGAGGAGTGCAACAGTAGAGCCCTGTTTAGTACGGGTGCACAAATCGCCTATCCGTCTGAGTAGAAGTAACTATCCAAAGCATATAGTGGACGCCATACCATCACTGGCTAGCATTTGGCTTGCAAACCATATGTGCTTTTCAATGAGGGAACTGAACCAAGGCTATGCTAAAAAGTCCTATCCGGTTTGACCCTAGATGGGCCTGACAGTACAATATAGCTTTTGCAAGGTACCGAAAAGGCCACAAAATACCGTTAGTAATATCAGAAAAACCAAGGAGGAACGTCATGAAGTTTCCGAGCTTGGAACCTCACAAAAAGCAACGACATGGTTTTTCTGATGATTACGCGAAACGGCATCAGATGTTAGTTTCGTGTTATTTTTCATATATCACAGTTTCCATGTGTTTGTAAACTAAAAAGTTCGACTTAAATTTCCTTGGAGAAAAATTCCTTGTGCAGATGATATTCATTACCAGTCAAAAGTGCAGTCATTTCAAGTCCTTATCCACCCTGTGCATGGTCGAATTGCAGATTATTTCCTGGGATTACGGGATAATGCAACTGCACTTTATTTTCAAAACATAGCACACGGTTCCTCACCTTTTTGTCTCAATTTGAAGTCTTTGGTCGTCGGTTTTTATGGTTTATGTGGAAGTTGTGTTTCACTCCATGCCATTACATTTTACCACCGGTTATTTTGAATCGAAACATATCTGATGGCAGTTCGGTCATCCCTGGGATGGGTGTGTTCAGTTACACACACACACACACGAAGAATAATTTCAGATGAAATGATCTGATGTATTTATCATTTTGTCCAGTTGTCAAGCATAAAGCTCGGCAGGTAGGTCAGAGGTACATTGCTTCAGTTTCGGTGGTTCCACTGTATTAGACACAAACCTGTCTGTTGCGCGTAAAGTGCTGTCGATGTCTCCCATGCAGTAAATGGCCTTGGTAGAAACATCAGAAGATGTTTTAACAAATCCCACTTAAGCTAGCTCCACTCAGTGGGCTGCACTGGTTAGGTTAGGTGCTGTGCATGTCACAGAGCCGTCTCTGTGAAAACCTTTTCATTTGTTCAGGTATAGGGTAAAAGCACCTTGACACGTAAGTGTCGTTGCTATGACCGGTGGCTTTGGCTAGGTCGGTGCGTCGGTTCTGTCTGTATGGTCATTCCAAAGACCATGATAGACGGGGATCAGGTGAATACTCAACAGTATTCGCACCTATTCTCTGTGCTCACTCTCCAGAACAGCAAGGAACCAGCTAGACTCAATGTCATTTTACCCAGGCATTGTGCAAAATGGATGCCATCTACGGCTGAGAGGAGGGCTAACCACTACACACTCAATGCGTGCGTGTAGGAATTCAAGCATACACTAAACAACTTGACGTTTTTCGACTAATAATTACAATTCACTAAAGATAACCTCGCAGACTTTTACGAGGTGCAGCATTCCCCGATGATTTCGCTGGCTACAACATACACGGTCCGTAGGCCTGATAACACTGCGTATCAGCCCAATCTGACACTTCGGTAATATCTGAAATTAAACCCTACTAGTAGACGTTCTAAATAAGTCATGATAATTGGTCGTGATCGTACAAATATCCGATTCGTCCACTGTATTGTTATCAAATATGGGCAAACTCATTTGCCCACATGTCCGATGCGAATTATCAAACCATCGGTTGCTTTTTCCACAGCGCCAAGAGATCCCAGTTAGTCAACTGATACAGAATGCCATCGATGCGGAGACAAAGAAGTGTCGTTGCAAAACAAAATTCGTTCCCGTCAAAGTAGATGAGAACAGATATCGGGTAAGTGTCGCTTGTACTCCTGATCGAGACTCACCAAAACCTTATTTGTACGCTCGAACTTCCGATCGCTCTGTTGTGAACATTTGAAAGTTTGTGTACTTCTCGAGCCACGTGTGTATCTTCTATTCATAGTGTATAGAAGTGATGGACCAAACTGGATCTCTGAGTAGTATTCATAAATATTATGCATGTGCCTTTGTAGACTGATGATTAATGGGCCTTTTACGTTGACAGCTACCACGAGCTGGGCAAACCAAGCATCTGTCGGTATCACATGAACAAATAATTGGAGCACAACTTCCGCAATAACCATTGCATGTAAGAGCATCCAGTAACGCTGTGGTATGCACAAATTGCAGGCAAATACTGAGTGTGTGGGTAAATGATGACAGAAAACAGTTCCAAAGTTAAGGTAACCGATCTATGTATTGAGTTGTTCGTTAGGTCAGCCATAGACGTATCCCCTTCCAATGCCGCTGTCCTCTCTCGGACCTTTTTTTCAGTTCGGTCCAAGCAGTCAGCTGTACTTGGTTCGATTTCTGAACAGTATTACGATGGTTCGTGTCGGCGGTGGCTGGCAAAACCTCACCGAGTTTTTAGCCACAAGAGATCCGTGTAGAGGTAAGTCAATCGTCTTGACTTCTTTTGCACTCCTCGTAGTACTTGCTTAAATTTCTGATGATAAGCAACAACCAATGATCTTGAGACCTGGTCCGTCTGGACAAATTAGTTTTAGCAGGGGAAGCCTCTAAACGGGTTATCCGGTTTTCCCAATGAGACGCTGCCACTGAGAAGACATCCTAGACCACATGTCCTATCGTTCATCAGCAGTATTTAGGATGAACGTGGATAAAAACTGTGTTGCTGAAACTCTTATCCGCGAGGTGATGGGCTCGAATTGGAGGTAAACACGTGCAAAATCTGCACTGCTGATGACTCTAAACAATAATTAAAAAGGCATCCAACTAGTGTTTCCATTTTCAGTATTGACTGATCCTACTTTTTATACAGAGAATATATCACTGGTTACAAAAACACGTGACGAGTCTTTTTATTGACTTCATCGAGTTGAAGATGGAATAAAGAATGTCCATCATGTTAGCCCTCCCTTTTAGGAGCTCGTCCAGTAGTTTCCCTCCTGAGTGAGCCAATAACGCTTTGCCCACAGATTGACCACATTTGTCATTAAGGTCAAATCCTCTTTCTATTTGTCATGTCCACGAACTCTGCGAGTAGACTATCACCTCATTCCTTTGCTCAGTCCGTTCTAAAAGCTGATGTGTGTATACAGGGCCCCTTCTAAGGCGCTGGCAGCCCAGATGAAGGTTTCAACCACCTCCCATGGGTTGCAGACAAGATGCATATGTTTCGTGCTTTAGGGTGGGATGAATGTGGTTGGAGAAAAACAGCCGAGAAACCTCAGGAGATATGGGAGCGCAAGGTCTTTGCGCTCAAGGAATTCTGGTGGCTGTTGTATTCCGCTGTCTTATTACGGCTTTTTTTCATTTCTGAAGACATTAAGTCACCCGTGCCAGTCTTGCAAAGCACCACTATTGTCTCCATTACTTATGGTTACCGCACAACACTAGTGTTTGCTTCGGTTGATTTATGGTTAGCGTCATGTTGACTGAAGCGCTTGTATTGCTTCATCAGATAATGCTGGCGGCAACAGCAAACTGCTAGATATAGTACCCACAGGACTAGCATAAATACCCACTGATAACTTTATAGAAACATTCAGTGGCATCTCTCTGACAGCTTAACTATGGGGCGGCAACGGTGACAACGTCACTGGAGCTTCATCAGTAAATTCATGGGCTGCTCTTCATAACTCTTCATAGTATCTTGATTAAATTGCGTCTTCTAACCTGTGCTAGATGTTTATTTACATTCAGGCCGATTGAAATCAGTATGAGCCGTAAGGTTGACTTGGTGAAATTGTCACCAAAAATCAGCGTGCTGATGTAGGAATGTGTGATACTGTGGATACTCGTGCTCCTTGTCATATCCCGTCGTAATATCACCTCACCGCTCTGTTCATCTTTGCGGGCCGACGGAATCCTATCGGATTCCATATGGCGTCAAGCTCCGTGCACATTTTCAACAGCCTGTCCATTGCTGGCTATTAGATCCTTCCAACCAAACATTTACTGGATTAACTGACGGCCAATATGGCGGATTCTGGAGATCGCAGTGTGCTCCTGAATTAGTTTGCAGGATAGCAACCTGCAAAGAAGCAACAGCGCATGTAGCTCGTCAATGTATTCGGGGTTAGTCCAACCTGTGTGGAAACAAGGTAGTTTCACTGTTTCTCAATTTTCTATCCTCAGCCGAAAGATCAGACTGATTGGTCAGCTTACAAACCATCTTATCGTGATTCTGCATTGGATGACCTCATCACTTTAACCGGTCACTTAATCATACAACTCTTAGTAGGTGGTTTTTTGCACCGTTAATCCTGTTGGAAGATTAATAACTTCGAGAAGTCCTTGTTGCATCTCACGATCAAATATCTAATCACTCGGTAACTTTCTTCCTGGATAGCTTGTTTTTATGCCTTCTTATTCTTGTAAATGGTGTGAGATTGTGCCATTGTTTAGCTACTCTGATAGCGAGTTTGAACAAGTGATCAGACTGGTGTGCATGCCGATAAGTAGCTATTCACAGATTGCCGTACGCAGATTAAATTGAAGCCAAAAAACAGCGACAACTTCGTTAGTATATTTCCGAACGTTTTGTGTTCGGCATTACACTCTCTGTTCACTGTACTTACGCTCCTCTACTGTCGGTACAGCTCGCAATAAACCGCCCCAGCCAGACAGCCCCTCAGTGTCCAGCACGCGCACTCACCAGGTTTCGCCAGCACAATCGGTTACATTATCTCGATCGAGTCCGAATTCAAACTTGGGAAGCATGCGCGTCACAACACTGTCCCGTACTTCTGCTGAGTCGAGTGGCTCGTCAAACACAACACCTGCAAAGCTAACTGCCCGAGGTGCCCCGAAACAAGCGCCAAAATCTATACCAACAACGACTAAACGAATACAAGGTCAAAATACCAAATCGGCCGGGAAGTTAAACCTCAGTGAGTAATGCTGTCTAGCACTTCAAGTTGACATCTTGCGTGACATGGCTACTAGTAAGCTGCAAGCAAGCTCGCCGTTTGTGCTGTCCCTTGTATATATGTTATGAAGCCTTCTGCATTACTTTGTTCGTTCCACCTCTTTTGGTTTCCGATTACTGCTCAACTTCATCCTCAGAAATTTTCACTTTTCGTTTTTTTTCTCGTGGCCCCGCCCCAGCCACAACCATGTTCACCAGTTACTGGGTCTGTTGGTATTGGAAACGATAGTGCCGTGTGCAGTTTTCTATAGCTTTACGTAAGAACTCTCCATTGTGGATGATAATCCAGGCTGTATATGTATCATGTGCCTACAAGATCATGGTTATATCTAATTTCACACAAAACACTGGGACCTTAATCACTTATCGATGCGAGTTCTGATACTTAAGCAGCTTTCACAGGCCAAGCACCCAGTGCACGCTTACACCGCCCGGGAAGAAAAATTACTGAATACGGAAATTCCACACCAGACGTGTTATTTAACCGTGTTAGTCGACTAGAAAGTGGCTTTCGGGTGAGGGAAAGCAGAATTTCAATGCACTTCTATGTGGGTGGTTCAATACATAAGCAGAACCTTGGCGAATAGAGTGCGAGCACCAAGAAATCCAGGTTGGAAGTCTGAAGGATGACACCATAGATACCGTGAAATGAGCAACGTGGATAAGCAAAACAGCAGCTGATGTCCGTCTATTCAACGATCAACAGTTTCGGGCCAGAGAGCTTTCTCGGGGCTTCTAAACTAGCTGGCATTATCATTTGGACCTGCGAGGTGTTTATGCTGCTATCTTCTAGCTGACTGATAATCAGTTAGAACTCAGTGTTATTGCAAGTTCAAATGAGCTTCGCCGGATTTGCTTACCTACTTAATTTACGACGGATTTCTCCTGGAGAAGGATGATTCGGCGCAAATTACATCACAGCTCACTGTAACCGTGCAGAGCGGTCGGCAACATCCGAGCATAGCGTTATTCGGTTTCTGTTCCACTGCTTGACCCGATGGACCACCTGCAGACCAAATAGTTCAACGTCAGCGTCAAAGTAGACAGCCAAGCCAGGTTTTCGAACACACCAGGTACGACAGCCCCGTTCTTTGAAGGTAGCAGGCAGTTAGGCTAGAAGCGACTCTCTGTGACTGCTGTTGGCAGCCAAGACAAATCAAACTTTGTGGCCAACTATCAGGTAAGTCAGTTAATAGTTTTGAAACTGACCTGTTCTGTTAGTGCTGCGATCTGATTATATCCGGGTTACACCGGATTACAGGCGGCTTGAGTTGCTGCTCAGAAGAAACTAATTTCGGTTGTTGCATCTAGTGCTGCGGTCAGTCAATACTGTTCTACCCAATAGGTGAAACTACTAACGAATATCAACCCACCATAAAATTTATTTCAGTAGCGTTCGGTGATTTGCAAACTCCGATGAGAAAGCGTTTGTGATCCACAAGTTACTAGGTGTGTTCCATTTTACTGAGCAGCTTTATCGAATCTCAGCGACCTGAACGAACAGACTTTTACGTTGTTCGGTAAATTAACCGAGTGGCTTGATCAAAGTAGTAGACATCATCGTGGTTTCTAACCACCCGCAACATCTCGAGTGTGCCTCTCTAGATATGTTTATCCTGCTTATCCTGGTGCCACAGATTCCTGCTAGCTTTCTGGTAACTGTGCAACTAAAGTCTGTCCCAGCTTAACGCGGATGAGGTATCCATCTCAGCTATCAGTTTTGAAAGGATTATTCCACTACGTACACGGTTCTAACAAAGGAACGTGATAATTCTAGGAGGTGAAATTTAAGCGGAAAGTGTCTGGGTATCTCGCAGAAGAGCAAGAATCGCTGAATTAATTTCCACACGTACTAAAACGTCACGTGTCAATCGGAAGGTAGCACCAAACGGATTAGTCCTTATCTCAGGTTTCAGCAGGGGCGCTCGGATTAGTTGTGTTGGACATATGAACAGGTGTCATGTGATTACAGCCTGTACGTCTGCGGTTATTGTTTTGTCCATTAATAAACCAGCCTCTATAACACACGGCGGCAGAATACGAAAGCAGCCGGACAAGTCGGCCTGATAAAAGTATGATTGATTGTATTTGGTTTTGATAGGAGTTCAGATGCATGCGGATGAGTATGTCGTTTATTGTGGGTGTGTCCAAGTAAAAAATAAGGTTGACGGAAACTCGGGACTGCGCCCACCTGATGAGCTTGGAAACCGGTCGTCGGGTGTCGAAGAGTTTTCAGTCTATACACTGAACTGCGATACTGGCTTATCGTAACACCTGAAACATGAGGCCGCCTGGTGTGGCACATTCAGTAGAAGCAACCATCATAAACGAGAGACTCAGTCACCTGTCCAAACCAAATTCGTGTGTAAGCGAGAGTAGTTGTCGAAAGCTGTTCAATTCGGGTTCGAGTAGACCCCAAGGTTGGCGAAAACTCGGGAACTGCAACTACCTAATGAGCCACAGGATGGGTGAAACCGCTCTTGGGCTGCCGAAGAGCTTTCAGCGACATTATGAGCAGTACGTTATGTCTAGTCATCAGTTTTCGATTATTCTGGTTTGACATGTTTGGTCATATTTCTCACTCATTATAAGAAAATTCAAAGTGTAGCTTAGTTATTGAGTGAGATGCGAAACGGAGCCATGAAAAATTTACCATACAATGACAGGAAAATCGCACACAATTTAAAGATGTGTGATTATCGTCAGATGAATGTACTGTCGATAATCGTCGGAAAATAGTGCTCTTTGAGAAGCTTTTAATATTTGTTAAATCTGACAAACCACCGGTAGGTCTTCTTTAGTTTTGAAGCGAGGTATTTTCTCGTCAGGAAGATCTTTTCCTCGGCATTTAAGGCGTTCTTTTTCATCTTTCTTCTTTTGAACCAGGTGTCACACGTTGCAACCTGTGCGCACAAAAACTTTCAAGTGTTCTGTGGTGGATTCATAGTACGCATAACCCTAGACTTTCCATTAGGAGTGTGGTAGGCAGATGCCTAAGAAATGAAATGAACTGCCTTTAGCTATGGAATGATGACCTCCCATTATGCCTTGGTTTCCTCCGATGGTGTGCCATTCGGATCATTTATCTGTTTCATCCAGAGAATGCAATGAAATGAATGTGTGGAACAAAACTTTCAAGCACTCATACATTAATATTATTCTTGGCTGAGTGCTGATCCCATGCGCTCATGGGTCTTTAGTTCGATTATTGGAGGATTTCGCTTCTGGAGTATTCGTAAGGAGAATGAAATGTCGCAAAATGCTGTTGCCTTCACAGTGTTTCCAGGGTGGAAGTTTTTATTTAAAAGAGAAATCGCCAAAATCCTTTCTTTCAACCGCTTCTTAGACATCGATTTTTTCCTTATAAGGAAAATCTGTACTGCACTGTAGGCTGCTCCAACCGCAAATTAAATGAAACAGACATTATTTTTTTAGCACTGCTGTCTAGGTAGATAAACATCCGTTTTCTTTCTTCCAACAAAGTATCGTAATATGACATGACCGATTTATCAACTTCCCCTTACAATCGTTTATCGCAATGTAAAAGTGAACAAAAAAATTCCCTGTTTACAAAGACTGATCGCACAGTGCATCACGGCCTTCCGTTCGCTCGGACATTAGGCGGGTGAGGATATACACGTGTTCTTCACTAAGTCACGCTAGTAACCTAACACTAGTCTGCTTCCTAAGTAGTGTTGCGCATTAACCAGCTCACAAAACCTAATAGACCGCGCGACCACATTGTCTCTTCGATTATATCTCAAGACGTTGTTGTCCGGCACGTTCACTGATGAAACATAGGATCTGAATATCGTTCAAACTACCTGTCCCGGTGATAGTATTTGTTGATGAAAAAGCCCGAGGAAAGTAGTACAGTCCGTCATGTAAGTATTTTACTTCCTTTTGACCGAACTAATGTGACTTAATAATAACAGATAGTGGTAACTGCTCAGCTCCGACGCACATTCGATCCTTAGGTGCCGTGCCACCCGAAGGAAGCACGAGGGCTGAAATAGTACCAAGGTGTTCAAGCCTAGACAAGAACAGCTGTGCCGCGGTCAGCTTCAAACGATGATCTTCCGTGCCTTCACCACTGAGCTGGTTCGAGCTCATTCATGCCGCATACTACTAAATACCATCGTTTGAGAGCCCTAGCCCTCTCGAAAAAATACGTGTTACCCACCTGTGTGAAAAACCAACTCACTAGTTATGTATTTTCGAGAGTTGGCAAGTTCTTTCCTCGCTAAATCCATCCCCGATTTATTTGCAGAAGACGGTTTGGAAAACGGCAAATCTCACTAAACTTCAAGTTCCTTCAGCGAGCACCAACAGTTCACTTTATCATTGGTTTCCTTCCGCGGATTTATCAATCTGATGGACAGCCAACATGTCGCCCGTTGATTAAAGGGGTCTATCATTGTATTTTGTATTCACCAAATCGCTTTTTGTAACACTACCCTTCTTTCAGTATATGCCATTTTTTCCACGAATCGTTGCGTTCCCATACCCATCAGGTTCGTTTGACCATACTAGACAATCGTCGATTAAAAGAGGCTTTTTGATTCTGCTCGTACGTCAAATGGGATTGACGGACTAGTATTGGTTTGTTTGGAACAGCAGTTCGAATCCTTTCTTGTCGCAGTCAGCCTAAATCCAGGTTTTCGACGTTGTTCGTGACCATGCGTTCGTAGAAGCCATTTTAGTTATCATTGATTTAGAGGCTCGCGAATTTATCAACGCTTCTGCGGTCCAACTCTGAGGATGGGAATACAGAGCTGCTCGGCAAGGTGGTACAACAGGAGTAAACACTAGCACATAATATGACCCAAATATTAGGCCAGAAGAACTCAGAATAAGTATTTTAGCCTGCCAACCAAAAACCTTTCCACAACACCTGAGTGTATGAGGTCTTCTTCGGTGGGGATTTCATCCCTCAAGAAACACTGGCTAATACGACTTAGGGGACTTTGCTTTTTTGTAAATTTGAAGCTTTTAATGCTTCAGTTTTGGTAATATATTTTAGTTTTCCCGCCATTTTGAAGAATGTCTACAATACAACTAGTGGGAACCACGCGGGCTGCTCGGCTGTCAGGCAGCGAGTCCACTTGGAGTCAATCGTTCACACTGTTACTGGATGGGTTCGTTTCGTGAGCACCAAGGCCTATACACCGACGCACCACTGATGATGTCATCTCGATCGGTTATCATCGTATACAGGATAAGTCATGAGGTTATCTGTAACTGTGAGGTTCATGCTTGTTCGTGGGCTCGGATATTTCTAGGGCTCTCAGGCCTAGACGCTGGACTGAGATGAGTGGAAATATGTGTAGGTCGATGGGTTTAGATAGAAAAATGAAAGGACGAGCCGACATTCTCATGATCCCCTATTATCTCCTCCACTCAAAAGTAGCTTTCCTACTGTCCCGTATCCAGGAAGCTGAAGACTATTTAAAGTCAACGCTTTACTTTGTGAGCTGCAACTCCGAATGTGAGAGATAGTTTCAGTGATTCAGCAGATAAGGACCTAATCAGTTGAGCCACTGCATTCATTGAAAGCAAGTGGTACTGGCCAGTATCGGAAATTTCAACAACTAGATGGTTTGATGAAAGTAACCAGAAAGTCTGTTCTACAACCTTCATTCGGAAGGGCAAAAATCTATCGTCCAGCTGATGAACATAACGTTTTGCTGTTTAGAGAGTCGCTAGCGGATAACAGCCGTAGCAAATGACGCTAATGAGCGTCATTAAATGTGTATTCTCTTTATCAATGATGTTACAAACGGTAAAATTAACATTCCCATCCTATCCGTGGCTACGCCACTAGTGTAAACGTTTGATGGCATGCCTGCACCAACCAAAAGATTTATCCGTAGCGACGGAATCGATGCTCGTTGGTCGTCAAGAGGAGTGTTGAGTCAGCCCAAGATTGTGAGTGTCTCAACTCGGTTGAATCTCAGCAAAAAATCGTCCTACGCACTGTCAATTTGAGAGAACTCAGAATTTAATGTCATGTCAATTTAAGCATGAGGGAGTCCGTAAAAATTGCCCTGATGACAAGATATTTAGATGTTTATTGCTCGACCAATCGGGTTCGTGAAGTTGAACTGGGTTAAGGGATGCGTTTGAGTGACAGATGTAACGTTAGTGAAGACTTAATTATTAGGACGTTATTAATCAAAAAAGTTTTTGATACAGTTTGCTCTTCAGATTGTGCGATTTCAAACAGATTATATTCTGTAACTGCAGGGCAGCTGTGTTCTCTTACATAAAGACAGCCAACAAAAACATGCTTTGGCATTGCTCGAGGGCAGGATCCCTACCAAGGAATGACCATCTGACACGGAGGGGAAGAACGCTCATTGCTAAATGGGCTTAAATCATTCAGGCTGGTCAAAAGGCCCTGAGATTCTTTAACAGATTTCGAGATATGTTGAATTCAGTCATTGCTTTTTAGCTAAATGCGAAACATTTCCATCCCCGGAAAAGTTCGTCGAGACTGCTGACCTTTATCTATCTGATAATTATTAGGGCTTACAAGGCATTGAGCTGACAGGTAACGTCTATCTTTTGCTTTTCATAGCTCAAATATGTGTTATTCGGGGTTCTACCACCAAACAGAACGCTTAATACATTTCAGCAAATCCTCACAGCTTCCGATGATGGAAATTCGCTGCAGGCCATTGAAATCAGCATTCTTACCTAGTCAAGAGTACACTTACTGGTACCGTCCATCCTGTTGTGTTTTGTGTAGTACAAATATAGGCAAAAACCACAGCTATAGAATGCGGAAAGCGATTTCAAAAGGATCGTAGTGAATGGTAAGGTGAGGGTTAGTGCGTCACGATTGTTCGGACTGTTTTTCCTCTAAGGATCATGTCACTAGAAAGTGAAAGATTGCGTGGTAGATCTTGAAATGGAAAGTCCGAGTACGCATGTTTTAAACCAAAATACATTCCTGGAGGTGGACCTCTCCGCTTACTGTGTATGCTCCGTGTATCTGGAATTCCCCTTCCATATAAAAGTCTCATGGGTATCTCGCTAATATCCACGTCTAGCTCACCGTAGAAGTTAAAAAGGTGGCTTACCAATGACTGACAGATATTGACTGTTAAACCAGTGGGCAAAGTTGCTGCAAATTGGTTGTGACATTTGGAGGCATAAGTGTGAACGACATCGAGCGTCCTCCGTATCTCGCTCCGTAGAGCAGACTTTCGGTAAGTGGGATCCGAGGTTGTCCTTTTGATCACGCTACGTGTATCTGAACTTCTCAGTTCTAGAATCCTATTGGGCTGACCACTGGTGCACATAATACAGCATGCGTCGAGAAAAAGGGGTGGTTAGGACTTTCGAAGTAGACCGGGAATGCCATTCTAGTCTGTGAAGCAAAGCAGGGATACCTATTTTGACGAAGTGAAGGTCTATCATTTGTGATGTAAAATCCATTTGGGAAAACATACAAGCTGCTGAGGCGAAAACGGCGTTAAAAAGAAGCGCATCGACATGAGGCCATCCGTACGCAAGAGGCACTTAGTTGAATGTGTAATCCTATAGAGGTTTTTCTTACCAGTAGACAAGTTAGAAGAAGCACAAGTGGAAGCACCTAATGGAGCTCATCCAAATTACACAATTCATATAGGAGTAAGCCATATTTCTTGCTGGTTCCTTCCAGTTTTGTAGGTAACAACTCTCACTACTGAGACATTCACTGGATCTGATATATCAAGCAACGCCCTAGCGTTGCAGTAAACACCACATTACCGGGACCGATCATTAGAGTAACTATATATGCCCTCCTGGGCAACTGTCATTGTACTGAGTTGACCGAAGTACCGACGTTCGGTAAGACTCGGAAAAGTTCCCATGGCGATTTCGTCCTGTGAATGAGGTACATGTATACCGAAAGGCTGGAGAGCGCGGTGCAGCTGTTTCCATCAAGTTTGGAATAATCAGCAGTGCGCAAGTCGGCATGGAGATTCGAACCGCCAACATCCCGGATGGTAGTTTAAGGTTATACCGTTTGGTCAAAGACGGCAGGCCAACGATATATCTGAATGGAAATCTGGGGACATTCATCTTTTACTCGAAGAATTCGTGCCACGAAATCACGTGCTGACGAGCCCTTTGAGTGACAAGTTCACCGCACGCCATATCCTGTCAGACTGTCGGTTTATCGCACGGGCGCTCGGCTGCCCATCGTTGACTTGTTTAAGCTTGAAATCCCAATCGCGAGGTTGACATTTTGAATCCTCCGGACGATTCGTGAGATGCGCACAAATGATGATTCTCAACGAGGATGAAACACCCATGCAGTGTTTCGCGGTTTTTCGGTACGGATAGAATAGGTGCATGAATCTATCCAGTGGCCCGGCGAACTATATTGGCACAAAAGCATTCAGTGTTTCATGCGAATCTGTAGAAATTTAAAGGGATTTTGCCGAATTCTCTCTAGAATCCCTCTTAGACCAACAAAACAGTCTAAACTTTAGTGGAAACTGTTAAGATAACGAGGCTAGTGTCATCCATAGAGAGAATGCCTGTAGAAAAAGCAATTTTGTGACAGCTTTCTCGAGATCAGACTGCGATAACAAAGGATTAAGAGAGCACCTTAAGTTGTGGATAAAGAAAGTTACCCTTCTGGACACTGGATAAAGTAGTCCTTCTTTGGAGGGCTGGGTTCAGGACTAATATGCCTACAGGAAGTCGGGTTAGTATTTGTAAGACAGGTACAGGAAGCTGGTGAACAGCAATTTGTTTTTGTTTCGCTTGTTGTTGTGGCAAACATTGTTTCAGTCTGGTGGGTCCTCAAACACAAACGGGTCGTCCCTTATTCATTGCTTCTTGAATGCCATTCAGATCGCAGTGACCAAGTTAAATGCCCATCAATTCAAACGGATTGCCTTTTATTGGAGATTTCGTCACATATGTGAAGCCAATCTATGTTGAAAAGCCGAGAAGCACTGTATAGCTGTTTCATCTTTATTGGGAATCATCAGCAGTGTACATCTCACGAAACTCCAGAGAGTCCCAAACCCGTGACCTCCCGGCTAGTAGTTTGAACACAACCGTTTGGCCACGAGTGGCTGTTTAGCATTGTGATTACGTCGCATTTAGATAAGCTAATGCGCGCTCAACCTTCATTCATGGTATCCACAACACATGGTCACGTGTTGACTGACTCCTCGAGCAGCGGCTACACCCGAACGAATGCATCCGATAAGTGAAACTTCCGTCTAAGAAGTCGTTGCTCGAGGAGCCAGTCAACACGTGACCACGTGATGTGGATCCTGTGATCGAAGGATGAACGGCGCTAAATTTTAAGTACAAGTTAATCACACTGCTGATCAGCCACTTGTAGCAAAACGATTAAATATTCGAACTAGTAGCCAGGAGGTCGCGGTTTCGAGACTCTCTGGAGTTTCGTCAGGTGTTCACTACTGATAATTTTCAATAAGGTGAAATAGCTGTACAGTGCTTGTCGGCTTTTCAGCACAGATTGGCTACACTTACTGGACGAAATCTCCATCAAAATTCCAAAATCTTCAGACACTACCAACAACCTTTCTTTTAAGTTGCTGACGTCTTCTTTCATACTTATGCTTCCATTATAGAGTATTTTCCTTGCCGATCTCGCCAGCGGAAAGGAGAGAGGATATGCACTGGGTTGGAGATTTTTTTCAAAAGGCCTGGAGTGTTTATGATCCTGTCTTAAAAGTTACTAATGGCATCAGGGTTCAGTTTGTGACCAACGTAGAACACTACACTCGAATTGATTAGTTTTTTTCAAATGTAAGTGGTGTGCAATACATTCCGCCGAAACTTGACACCGTTGAAGGCGATATATTAAAACTAACCACAAATATCCGCGTTTAAGAAACGAAGTTACATGTCCTGGATTCCACTCTCTGTCGATCTTGCGGGAAAGTCGGTTGATGGGAACGAAACATATGTGGTTGCCTAATTGGGCAAGCTAAAATTCCACCTTACTCAGACCTAGACAAAGAGCGGTGCACTCGAAGAGAGATGAGTCACTGCCGATTAATTTCGAACGCTCTGATCTGCCTGGGACAATTTGAAAACCATACTGTGCGAGACTATTCGCCCTTATACACTACATTCTCCAAATGTTTCGTGGTGTACTTTAGAAGTTGTACGAACAAAACTTCAGTATCGTTCCATCAACCAAATAGCAAGTGGGTATACAAAGTTTATCGCAGTCAAACTCCCCTAGTATATATAGCCATCAGGCATTGAAGAAGGGTATTTTGGTCAAATGGAAGGACTGTGCTGTCGCTGCAGCACAAGTTATCTCAAAAACTAGGTGATTTGAGTCGCACACTCTCTATCTTCTCATAGTGAAATGCTGTAACTAAGCAGACGAAGTGACATCTATGGCTGTAACAGTGAGCAAGTACAAGACGGCAATATTAACGCAAGTATCCGCAGTCGGTTCTGACCGTAGTACATCATAGCAGCCAAATCTACCAGGCTCATAAACTGCCAGATAAATTATTTCAGACACTTTTGAGGTAGCAAAAAATACATTTGTCTGCTTCAAAGACTAAATAATAATTTTGGTTTAAATCAACCAAGACCCGCATCGATTTGTAGATGAAGGATGACGCTTGGATAATGTCGTTTCGCGGAATGAGAATGTAATCACTCCTGTTTCACCTAAGAGTTAGACGAAAATGAACAGAACTGAGCAATACCAACTATTTGCCTGGCTCAGCTGATTCATGTGCTTAGCCTAGTTTTCATAGCTCCATCAAGTCTGAAAAGCCTGATCAATCGGCTGCGGCCATACGCTTTCATTTTAGCGACAACGGCTTATGAAGTGCCAGTGTGTGTTGCTTGTTGCAGTAGCGTAGGCCTGCCATGAGGCCTGTGTCCTTTTCTTGGTCCAACTGAGGCAAAACATTTACTCAGCTACGGCAGTTCTGGTAAGGAGGAACCACGTCAGAAGGCAGACCAAAGTGGAACCTTCTAAGAGATGGTCTGTTTTGAGGCTCGAACCAAAATTACATGGGAACAGTATTTGCTTGGAGTTCTTGTTCTGTCTGATTTTACCCGAATGATCACATTCTCCCTAACTGCTCAGCAGTTAGGGAGTACTCAGTAGGAACATCCGAGCAAATTAAAAAGAGTGCCTGCAATTTATTGCGTCATCAGTTTAAGAATTGCTTGTATCACGTATCAGTATGTACCTTTCTTCTCCATTGCAGTTGATCAAGTTGGCTGAGTTCCCTAGGAGTTACCATAAACGTCAACTACCTGATAATCTTCAGGCTCTGTGTCTGAATTAGCGACAAGTTGGATGGACAATCGGAGTTTCTCCGATTGCTCTACACTTGGTTATGGCCCCGCTGTAATGAAATGCACCAATCAGTATAATGTGAAACGGGATATTCAGCAACCCAGAGACTGAAACAGAACACGAGGGCAGGGGATGCCAAGTCCAAAGATCCCGTGGTCGTCGATCAATAAGACACAGGATAACAGAACAACCAATGGAACCGACCGACCGAACAACTAATCCTTAATGAAGGTCAGCCCCGACTGGCAGCAAGTATATAACCACACACACAGCACTACTCAAAGGATGACCACCAACCCATCGCTACGCTCCGCTACGCTCCCTAACAACATACTGATCATGTAACCGCGAGTGGTGATGAAACGTTTGCAACCAAATTGCCCAGCTCTGTGAACAAACCAACGGCCACCAATCCAAGATGTGTCTGAAAGCAATGAAATACCTAGCACAGCATGAAGGTGGTCTTGTTCCCACCTCATCGCCTTACCACACTTGTGAAAGCTCAGATTCAAATGCGCGCAGTGCTTCTGGTTGTTTCTTCCTGCAATATTATCAAGATTTTATGTTAAAACATCAGAATCACTGCGTTTTGCTCTAAAACCTTCTGAATGAAGAATCCTACCACCATGCCAATGGTTAACCAGTCCATTTAAATCACGCGGGATCCGACTTTCGGGTGTTTTGTAAATGTGAACACCAGTAGGAGGTACACTGAAAAGACGCGTTTTCTCAGATCCATGTTTTTGAATCGCTTCAATCTATTGTTTGGTGGGCTACTTTAAACCTAATATTCTCATGCCAACCCTTCAGCTAGGTGTTTAGATCTCCAACTATTTGGCGAACAGTGAGACGATGTTTATTATGGATGAAACAGGTGAGTAGTGTCTCGTCAGTTATCAAAGTGCTGTCCCCACATCTGATGGAAGGTTGATGTGGGAATTATGGAAGCGCCTCACAGTGTTTGTTCATCACTGTTTAACATTCAATGGACATCCGGGAAAGTTGAAGAAGAAGCTTGAGAATGTTCAATTTTTTAAAAAGTCTGTGCAACTGAAGTTTTTACTTTCGTGTCTAATAGCCACTAATCTCTTAGTTCGTTTTGGTCACTATAAAACTCCGCACTTGAAGGCGCTCTTTCTTTCCTTTTCTACCGTAAACAGGATACAGATGATTCCGTGTCCGCATCCTTTCGAGGATGGGATTACCCGAACTTTCCTGGAGGACTTTGAGGGCCTGACAGAGACGGTTGGACTGGAGACCAGACGGGGTGAGTTGTCGGCACTGAAAACGCTCCACGGAGTCCGGGCTGGCGCTCTCCTAGATGAGGCCATAAAATGCTCTCGGAAGATGGACTGAGCCGCCAAGAAGGAAGACCCTACATCAGACCACAAGGAGGATGTTAGTCGATTCAAGGTGGCCAGGATGAGGCCGGGATGCAAACCGACGATGTTCTTGGCCAGTCTGCAGCAGTGGCTGGATCGTAAGTTTGTCGGAATTGGAAGCAGTGTCACGTCAGCAGTTGCTGGTTCACCAGTTCGTCGAAGAAGTGCAGCCGGCGCTTGGTGCTCAGTTGCGGTTGGGAAGCAAAATCGACAAGTTGAGCGTGGATGATCTGGTCCATCTGTCAATGAAAATGGCAGGGGTGTCACCGGCCACACGGTAATCGCAGGAGATGCGTGGACGGCACTTTGACACTAGACCAGACACTACTCGGACGTTTCGTCAGTAGTATGGACCATTACACCAGGACAATCTGCTTCAAATGAAGCAACCGTTAAATAAAAACCTTATTTTAGTGCCCACCGTCATTACGGAATGTGTTGATTTCAACCCCATAGAGTGTAAGGTTGAACACCATTGGCAATATATCTAAACATTAGTGGATTCGGTGCATTTGTTGGCCGCTAGACATGTGGCACCGAGCTTGACACTCGGCAGGCGAATGTTTCTCCACCACTAGAGGAGACGTCATCAGTGAGCGCACCAAACTAAAATATAAAAGTTCAAAACTGACTTCAGACGTGTCCGCCGTCTACTGCTCCATCTGGGTATGTACATTTGCCCTAAATTGTCACTTTTACGGTAGTCCCATATTCTAGTGTCCTGCTGCCTGAATAACTCAAAGCAACATCGGACGTAATTTATAAGTTGTCAAACAGAGGTAATTAGATTCTCAGGTCACAGGAAATGCTCAATTTTTATCCCCATTGTGTGATTGTTATCTTTCCCTGCCTACTTTTGGCGAAGGAAGGTGTAAGCAATGAACCGCCCTAGAAAGCACAAAAGAAGATTAGGTTGTCAGGGTGTTTTGTCAACAGAATAATTAGCACCGGGTCAGATTCATGTAGTCTTCTGTGATTAGTTTTATTGTTTCTAGTGTTAATGGCATGGCGAACCAACTAACCGATGTTTGTCAGTCTACAATAAAGTTGTCCTCTACCTCGCTCAACTTCATTTTCTCAGCGCATTTAAGCCGTAGCTACATTTTTACGTTAATTAATCTCAATTTCCTGAAGAAGATCAAAGTTACATTTCATCCAACAGTATCTCTTCCTGAATGGCCTCACGCCTGGAACAAACTTAAACAGACTTTCATGTGACTTCGTCCGTTAAAGTCAAACTTAATGGCTAGGCTACAATAACTGCCTCAAAACTCGCTAATTTGACTCCGTTGTAGTCATTTCTAGCATTCTGTACAATTTTAAAGGAACATATTGGCCAAAAAAGCCAGCACTTTATTCTGTGTATAGCCCAAAACATACACCAGAATCAGGCTACTCTCAGGGTATGGTTAGTATCAGGAAGGTCGGATTCCTGAAAGCAACCACTGAATGCCCGAAGTCTACTGAAACCCTCAGCTCCACTAGATGCTAACGTCAGACAACGCCCACTCAATATGCAGCGCGTCACAGCCTCGTACCAAGGCCAGACAGCGTGCGTCAGCATTGGACCAAGTTCAGACAGTGTCCCTCCAATAAATAGCTTGAAGCCGTTGTACTTCTCGCACTTGCACTCGCACTGCACTCACACTCGCTTGTTCGGAATAAAGTTGTTGTGTTCCCTTCTGTGAGTCTTTTTCCGGCACTAGGC